>CM033644.1:136794123-137035517 GCA_019512145.1 Engystomops pustulosus
AAGAAATATACAGAAAAGTGTTACTATCCAGAATTCTTTAGTCTTTATTGATAATCCATATAAGACCACACATCCAAAGAAATATACAGAAAAGTGTTACTATCCAGAATTCTTTAGTCTTTAAGACCACGCATCTGATCTGAAAACATGGTAGCGATCTATGTGTTTTGGCATTCGCCTTTATCTCAGCGTACTGGCTGAAACAAATATCAGTGTGCCAACCTTGATTTTCATGGATAGTATACAGACCTACAGTACAGACCAAAAGTTTGGACACGACTTCTCATTCAAAGAGTTTTCTTTATTTTCATGACTATAAAAATGGTAGATTCACACTAAAGGCTTTAAACCTATAAATACAGAAATGTGGAACTATAACAAAAATGTGTGAAACAATTGAAAATATGTCTTATATTCTAGGTTCTTCATAGTAGCCACCTTTTGCTTTGATTACTGCTTTGTACACTCTTGGCATTCTCTTGATGAGCTTCAAGAGGTAGTCACCAGAAAAGGTTTTCACATCACAGGTGTTCCCTGTAAGGTTTTATAAGTGGGATTTCTTGCCTTAGAAATGGGGTTGGGACCATCAGTTGTGTTGTGCAGAAGTCAGGTTGATACAAAGTTGATAGTCCTACTGAATAGACTGTTAGAATTTGTATTATGGCCATCATTATTTTAAGAAATGAAGGTCGATCAGTGAGAAAAATTGGGAGAACTTTGAAAGTGTCCCCAAATGCATTTGCAAAAACCATCAAGCAGACAGACACATCTCTACAACAACTGTTAAGAGGAGACTGTGTGCAGCAGGCATGGTAAAATAGCTGCTATGAAACAACTGCTACAGGCAACAAGCAGAATAGACTTGTTTGGGCTAAAAATCTGTGCTTTGGTCTGATGAGTCCAAATTTGAGATCTTTGGATCCAACCACAGTGTGTTTGCGCAACGCAGAAAAGGATGAATGAACATCCTACAGGCTTGGTTCCCACGGGAAGCATGGTAGAGGAGGTGTGATGGTGTGGGGATGCTTTGCTGGTGACACTGTTGGGGATTTATTCCAAATTGAAGGTATACTGAACTAGCTTGGTTACCACAGCATTTTGCAGCGACATGCTATTCCATCCAGTTTCCATTTAGTTGGACCATCATTTATTTTTCAACAGGACAATGACCCCAAACACACCACTAGGCTATGTAAGGGCTATGTGACCAAGGAAGAGAGTGATGGGGTGCTACTCCAGATGACCTGGCCTCCACAGTTACCAGACCTGAACCCAATCAAGATGGTCTGGGGTAAGCTGGACCACAGAGTGAAGGCAAAGGGGCCAACAAGTGCTAAGCATCTATGGGAACTCCTTGAAGACTAATGGAAGACCATTTCAGGCCTCTTGAAATTTATCAAGATATTGCCAAGAGTGTGCAAAGCAGTAATCAAACAAAAGATGGCTACTTTGAGCAACCTAGAATATCAGACATATTTTACGTTGTTTCACACTTTTTTGTTAAGTACAGGCGGTCCCCTACTTAAGAACACTTGACTTACATAGGACCCCTAGTTACAAACGCACCTCTGGATATTGGTAATTTATTGTGCTTTAGTCCTAGGCTACAATGATCAGCTGTAACAGTTATCACAGGTGTCTGTAATGGAGCTTTATTGTTAATCCTGGTTCTTATGACAACCCAAAATTTTTAAAATCCAATTGTCACAGAGACCAAAAAAGTTCTGGCTGGGATTACAATGATAAAATATACCCCTTTACGTGTTTGTCGAAAAAATGGAACCCAAATGTATAAGACACCCTCAACAAGTCACCATATTCCCTTGGAAGAAACCGTATTTATATCCAAGAAATCTATACAGAAGAAAAGTGGTACTATCCAGAATTCTTTAGTCTTTATTGATAATCCAATTTAAGACCACAACATCAAAAGAAATATACAAAAACGTGTTACTATTCAGAATTCTTTATCTTTAAGCCACCCGATCTGATTAAAGACTGGTAGCGATATATGTGTTTGGCATTAGCCTGTACTTCAGCGTACTGGCTGAAACAAATATCAGTGTGCCAACCTTGATGTTCATGGATAGTATACAGACTACAGTACAGACCAAAAGTTTGGACCGACTTCTCATTCAAGAGTTTCTATTCTTTTCGATATTATAAAATGGTTAGCTCACACTAAAGGCTTTAAACTCTAAATACAGAATGTGGACTATAACAAAAATGGTGAAACAATTGAAAATATGTTTGATATTCTAGGGTTCTTCATAGGCACCTTTGCTTGATTTGCCTTTGTAGCACTCTTGGCAATTTCTCTGAATGAGCTTCAGAGAGTAGTCACCAGAAACGTGTTCACATTACAGGTGTTCCGTTTGTAAGGTTTTATAAGTGGATTCTGCCTTAGAAATGGGGTTGGGACCCATCAGTGTGGTTGTGCAGAAGTCAGGTTGATACAAAGTTGATAGTCCTACTGAATAGACTGTTAGAATTTGATTGTGGCCATCATATTTTAGAAATGAAGGTTCGCTCAGTGAAGAAAATTGGGAGACTTTGAACATGTCCCCAAATGCATTGCAAAAACCATCAAGCACGACAGAACATCTATACAAACAACAGTTAAAGAGGAGGACGGTGTGAAGCCAGGCATGGTAAAATAGTGCTATGAAACAGCTACAGGCAAACAGCAGAATAACTTGTTTGGGCTAAGGCCTAATGTAATGGACATTTAGACCAATAGAAATCTGTGTTTGGTCTGATGAGTCCAAATTTGATAGATTTTTGGATCAAACCACGTGTGTTTGCGCAACGCGAAGAAAGGATGAATTGAACATCCTACGGCTTGAGTTCCCACGGGAGATGGTGAGAGGAGGGGTGATTAGGTGTGGGGCTGCTTGCTGGTGACCAGTTGGGGACTTTTCCAAATTGAAGGTATACTGAACTAGGTTGGTTTCCCACAGCATCTTGACACGCGACATTGCATTCATACCAGTTTCCATTTTAGTTGGACCATCATTTATTTTTCACCAGGACAAGACCCCAACACAAGCTAGGCTATGTAAGGGCTAGTGTACAAGGAAGAGAGTGATGGGGTGCTAATCCAGATGAACCTGGCCTCCACAGTTACAGACCTGACCCAACAAGATGGTCTGGGGCTAGTAAGCGCCACAGACGTGAAGGAAAGGGCCAACAGTGCAAGCATCTATGAGGAACTCTTAAGACTAATTGAAAGACCATTTCAGGTATCTCCTGAAATTTATCAAGTATTGCCAAGAGTGTGCACAAGCCAGTATCAACAAAAGATGGTCTACTTTGCGCAAACCTAGAATATTAACATATTTTAAGTTGTTTCACACTTTTTGTTAAGTACAGGCGGTTCCCCTACTAGAGAACACTTGATCTAATAGGACCCCTAGTTTACAACCACCTGGATTGGTAATTATTGTGCGTTAGTCCGTAGGCTACAATGATCAGCTGTAACAGTTATCACAGGGGTCTGTAATGGAGCTTTATCGTTAATCTAGGTTTTATGACAACCCAACATTTTTAAAATCCAATTGTCACAGAGACCAAAAAAGTTCTGTCTGGGATTACAATGATAAAATATACAGTTCCGACTTACATACAAATTTAACTTAAGAACAAATCTACAGACCCTATCTTGTATGTAACCCGGGGACTGCCTGTATATAATTTCACATATGTTAATTTATAGTTTTGATGCCTCCAGTGTAAATCTACAATTTTTATAGTCATGAAAATTCTGAAAAACTCTTTGAATGAGGTCTGTACTATATTTTTTAATGTTTTTTCACATCATTTTTTTTTTCAACAGATCCAAACATTTTGGATAGACAAATTTAGTCTATCCTATTTTTTTCACATTGGCAGATCACGGATGATAATATAAGTCTATGAGTCCGTAATAAAAACTGATGTGCAGAAAACAGAAATTAAAAAATATCTGTTTTTAATTGATGCTCAACTTAAACGCCCCTGTGAATAATCCCTAAGACTGCATGTTGTAATATATGCAATCAATCACAATTTTTGCGGTCCATTTGGTCAGAACTGCCAGTAGTCGGCTTTTCAGCCAAAATAGGAGTGCATATGTCTATATGGCATAATCTGTCACATGGCGCATGGTTGTAGAGAATATTACATAATGATATGTTTTATGTAACACCTTGTCACTAGTCACCTGGGAAAGTGTGAGGTAGAGTAGAGACACCTTGTGATCTAATAAATAGTTTAGAATGATCATTGCTTTGCGTGCTGGTCAATCTATCTGAGAACTATACAATATGCCCAAGGTATACTTACACGTTCATCAAAAATACCACCCTCATAAGTGTTAATGACATATACAGTGCTACATATGTTAGGAAACTACACAGAAAAGAAACCACAGTGTTATAAAGTCTGCAGTGGAAAGATAGATCACTTCAGCATCACAGGAAATATTGGTTGAGGCAAGATGGCATACCCCAAAATTATATACAGAAAGTATAGAAAAAAACATTTACAATCAGAAAATTATAACAAATTAGAAATACATTCCCCTTAAAGGGGTTGTCCGAGTTTTGAAAAAAAACTATATGTGGCCGGGAGCGGGCTGCCTAAAACAATAAAGATGTACTTACCTTCCGGTGCCCTCTGTGATCCAGCGCTGCTGTTGCTCTGGTCCGGGCGCCATGTAAACAAACATGGCCGCCAGAGCAGCGCTGCATTCAGCTTCCGGCCGGACCCGACAACCTTCCGGCCCCCATACACAATGCTGTGTATAGGGACGGATAGGCGTACCCGGCCACGGCCGGCCAGAAGATGAGTCCAGCGCTGTCGGCAGGCCCATGTTTGTTTCCATGGCGCCTGCCCATGAGCGCAGCAGCGCTGGATAAACCAGGAGGGCGCCACATAAGTTTTTTTTCAAAAACTCGGACAACCTTTAAGCTAAGTATCAAAAAGGGAGTATTCAACCTATTTCAGCCTTCTGACTTTATTTTTCAATTACAAGCTTTAACGTTATTAGGTAATATTAAGATCTGGCACTGAGGCTTATTACTAAGGGTCCCGCGGCCGCCATTTTGTCAGGTTTTCTGACATGTTCGGGATTTGCAGCCGGGATGGGGACAGGTATTAAACTGGAGATTGTGTCGACACGATTGGATGTGGTGCGATGCGCTGTATTCATGCAACAGAAATCGGGGGGCGGGCCTCAGATGATCCAGAATGGTTCGGACATCATGCCGGATGAACTTATCAAAATTGGGCGTGAAGATCAAGCACTTACAATGCACCGGGAAGAAGAAGGTGAATCCCGGTGACCATGAGCGGGGAAGTGACACATGCAGGGATAAGGGCACACATTTTAGTGAATCGCAGCAGAGAGGACATCCGGTCGAACAATGCACTTTGGTGGGACCCTCAGACAGTAACTTAAATGTGCCCTCTGTTCCAGCAGTGAAAAGGTCTCACTAGGTAAACTAAGGAAGCCTGACCTCATTCGTCGGTTTTACGACAAAGGTATGGGGGGATAGATTGTCTCCGCTCCATCTGAGTAATTACTGCATTACTAAATATTTTCAAAAATATAACAACAAATAATCTATCTAGGAAAAACTTTATTAGTTAAGAGCCTGAAAAATATCTAATAATACTCAATACTCATGATATATGGCAGTAGAATTATAATAGCGCACTCTGTCAACTGGCACCATGGGATAGAATGCATATCAATAATGAGTGCATTAGATAATGCACCTGGGTGGTGACGCCTTTAAAGAAGTAATTGGGAATGGGATGCAAACTGATTCTGAAAGGCATGACTTTACGATTACTAAGACGGTAAGTGGGGGAAACAACAGTATTACAGCATGTTACTTGGAGCAAGGCGATCCTCCATGCATTACCGGACCAGGGTCAGACCCAATATCTTAGTGCTTAGTGGAAAGTCCTTTTATACAAATAAGCATACATAGAATACATTTTTACCTTTATCAATAAAAAAGGTACTTATATGAAAACTGTAACGTTCTAAGAGAAGTGAGGTAAATGAAGACCAAAAGCCAGTTTTAAGATACTTAATTAACAAAAATACACAAAAATGATGAAAATGTTACAATTTTAAAAAAAATGTGAATCGTAGTTGAGGACAAAGAGAAGTGATGCATTACTATCACAACACTTTCTCAGTCCCTCAAATTTCTCCAAAGCCAAATGTGGAAATTATAGGGAAAGTCAAAGAAATGCAAGTAAGGACAGCAAAAATCGTGGTGGCATGCAAGAAGAAATTTATGAAAACTATAAAAAATATCGTCTGCCTGACGCTGGAGATTATGAAAGGGTTTGTTAAAGAGAAGCCATTATTAAGAAACATAATACCTAAAATCATATTCATCTTAGCAACAAAAATCCTAAAATAGCAGTCCTTACATCATTTGCTCAGTACAAAGCACCGAACACCTGTAAATAGGTCAACAGCAAAAAGTGAAATGTTCTAGAGCCAGTAGTAATTTTACATTACCACATAGGAAACATAACACCGTAACTAAGTGTGGGCGCCATTAATGAAATGAAACTAAAACTAAAACTAAAGTGTTTTACCACAAAATCTGCATCTTTACTCTGTTGAAAATAATAATCGCAAGGCATCATGTAACATATAAAGGGAAAGTACAATATGAGGACGCTGACACATCGTACATATCATATACCACACGAATTAAACAAGCTTCCAGTAGTAATGGCCATTTATTTTCGGGATGGTAGTTTTTCTTTGTAGTAAGGCAGTACCCATATGTATTTTCAGAATGGCTTTTGGTCCGCCCTGGGATGTGAACCCGATTTAAAAAACAAACATTTTTGGTGTATTTTCAGTGAAAATGTGCTACACTAATGTCTTGGACAACCTGAAATTATGAGCAACAAAAAGCATTGAAACAGGCCTCACATATGAGCCAAATCAAACCAACCAGTACCAAAGTCAGTTCTGGATACTAGCTGCAGGGCCAGAACAACGAGTTGTTAGTGTCTGAGGCCACATACCTTCTGGATTTCGTTTCAAGCTTCGTCTTAAAAAGTAAAAAAAATTATCAAATTGAAACGGATCGTTATAAATCCCATGACAACAATGCAATGTTTAATGTCCCCCGGTTGTGTCTGTTAGACAGTTCTTTCGTTTTGTGGCACAACGCACAAAATTATGGAGCTTGAAGTCTTTTTTTTCTGTAAAAAAAAAGATTATAGGATGCTACCTGACCATCTTTATTATTGAAGTCATGGGGATGGATAGTAGTGTCAATTTACAGTTTTTGTGGATGACAATAGACAGCTGATATTAGAGCAGAATAGTAATATACAGGATATATAATAGAAAACATAGATGATAGATAGTTATATAATGTAAGGTATAGGAAAAAATAAGTAGGCCCAAACTAGGTATATAGGTTAGTAGAACAGAATGAGAGATCATAGGTAAGTAGAAATACCTACTATTATGAGGGATAGATAGAAAGATAATAGATAGATCAAGATAGAGCGGAAACGTGGACAGAATAAGAAGCTGGTGATCAATGTTATGAAAGGGAAGTAAAAGTGTCTGTAACTGTAACGGGACACTGTTATGAGTTTACCGTGTGATGGAAAATAAACCGGTTAAAGCAACAGCTGACTAGTGTGAATTTAGCTAAAAGAGTTAGCAATGGGAAATCAGATTTCAGTTGTCTGAGTGGCCCAAAGATAGATCTACATGATCCATAATATGGATGCCAAAAGTTGACAGGTATCATGCTCAAGGTAGTAGGTGGTAAGATAAATGTTGCGCACTTTCGGTATTTGTGATAACCATTTTTATTCCCACTTCCAAAATTGAAAACTTTTTATTTTGTATGGGCACTCAATGTGAGACAAGTTGTGCTCCACACGGTTTAGACCTAGGAATCTGACACATAAGAGCTCTGGAAACCACCAGTGCCTTTCAGGAGATTCAGTAATAATTTTTTAAGGAAGAAGGCTATGGATAACCAAATATAGAGAAGGTCCACAGTCACAGGGGGTATTATCAGTGGTTTTTCAGAGCTTTTTTAGTGGGTAAAATAAAAAGTCACAACGGAGGTATTTTTGGGCTTTTCACTGACCAAAAAGTTGCACAGGATTCAGCCTTATTTTGCTACCATACTCTACATAAAGGCAGATAGATCTTTTCAATAAATTATTTATCAGTTAGACCAGCTCCTTGCGGAAGATGTCATCTTTTGGACGCCGCTTGCTCATCAGGATTTATTAAAGTGGCTTTGGCCTTTAACATAATGTTCTTAGGTATTTTCTGTCTGGGATTCTTTTTTCAAAAAGTCACAAAAAAAGTCTTCAAAAGGCATAAAAAAAGTTCAGCACATAGACCGCGGGGGAGGGTAAGTTGAGACTTTTTATGAGACTTTTTAGTGTAAAGTCTCTGTCATGAAATTCGTGTCGGTGTACGCACCATATAGCGGGTCTTGGTGCTCTAACCGTGCGCCCGGGGCTTGCAGACGTCGGTGACGGCGACTCACCTCTCCTCCATTCTGGGATGCACTGCCGAGCTCCGCACGTGCGTCACCGCCTCCTGAGGGCGCACACACGGGGGAGGCGACCTTACAGGAAATTAAAGGGGCAAGGCACGCTTAATTGGTGCAGGCTGATACTTCCCCCTTAAAAACTGTGCACACTTCCTTACAGCCTTACTGGATCTTGTGGCCTCACGAGCCGGAGGAGAAACTTTCTGCGATTGCCGCGATCTACTGGGTCTCACTGCGTTCTGTTGTCTCCTGAGTTCCGGTGTCTCCTACGTGACATTCTGCCTCCCCGACCTTGTGCCTGGACTTTGACACGAGATTGTCTGTCCTCTTGTACTAAACTTGGCCGCCCATGCAGACAAGTCACGCCTGAGCGGCCAACACTCTGGTGGTACAACGCCGCAGCTTGCTAACACGCTTGCCGGAGGGCTCTGAGTGAAAACCGGTACCACTTAAGACTCCGGTCCAGGTAAGTGGGCTTGTGTACTCATCTGCAGTGGTCCAGAGGATCCCACCGCAGCCTGGACACTGGCTTTGCACAGGTTGCACTAGCAGTAGTTATATGTTGGCACAGAATGAAGGGTAGTAAGTACTGTGAGACTTTTAGACAGTGAAAAGTCTCGATACTTCAAGTTCACGTTCACACGAAGGGTGTGTTGGATCACGTTTTTTGATGCATTTATAAACGTGCTCACGTGCCCTGATCACAATGCCAATGTTACATTGCGTGCCACTGATGTGCATAAACGCAATGTGAAACCTTGGCATGTTGATTCACAGGTCTGAAGCCTTTGGACATCATCAAAAACACCTACAAAAAACGTGATTGCAAGGATCATTGTGAAAGGCCCTCAATTGTGATACTTGAGACTTTTTTACGCCCAAAAAAGGCCCGGCGAGGAAAATTCAAGCAAAATATACCCCAATGAGGACTGTCTTTTGCCACAGTTTGTACTTCATTTTAGTGGTAAATTTGGCTGATTAGTTTGATTTATATTTAAGAATTAAAATAAGATTTGCATTCTTAAATTTGAAATCCTTACGTTTCAGGCAGATACTTTTACCACCTAAATAGTTGCTGAATAACATTTCACGTTATGTCTGACCTCTACATCATCTATTTTTGAAATCTCTGATAATTTATTAAAATGATTGAACATCAGTTTTTCTGTTTTTTCAAGGAAATTTCAAGAAGTGACTTTTTGGGGGGATAATTACTGTTTGTTAAAGATAATTTTATATGATAATATTAGACAACCCATCAATCTGCACCCCTCAAACTATCAGAAACGTTTTAGGAAGATGGTTAACCCACTTGATATTCATAGTTATAGTTAAATATAGTTAAATCAAAACTGGGTAAAATTTAGAATGGTTAATGTATTGGTAAATGTTCATTTAGCCTCATATTTACACATTTCCAGAAGTAAAAAGAGAGATTACATTTTATTATGCCATTCTCCCTTGTACAGAGCTTCCCCCCCCCACATGTGGCCATACTGTGGGCGACACAGGAGGCACAGAGGAAGGGAGTCGCCTGTAGCTGCCAGGATTAGTTTTCCTCATTAGTGCCATTCTGTAGGCTATATGCATTTGGGTTATTATGCCTATGTTGAAATAGTATTAACTTTTTTTGCTGGCAGGAGTAGAAAGTAGAGATGACGCGAAACATGCTCGTCCAGAGCTGATGCTCGGCTCGAGCTTAGGGTAAGCGAAAAAATGTCGTTACTCGACGATACTTCGCAGATGCGCCGCTCGAGAAAATGGCCAGCTCCCGAGTTTTGCTTTTTGGCGGCCGAAACAGAGCCATCACAAGCCAGGCGGACTCTCGCACTCCACCCAGCATGACGTGGGTACCCTTACCACGTCGATAGCAGTGGTTGGCTGGCCAGATCAGGTGACCCTGGGATAGACTAGCCGCTGGCGCGCTGCTCGGATTTCTGTTTCTGGATGCCGCTAGGAGAGAGATGCCTGCTGCGTACTCAGGGAAAGCGTTAGGGTGTCATTAGATACTGTTAGCAGGAGTGATTCTCAAAGAAACCAAACAGCCCTTATTAGGGTCACATAAAACGTTCACTTTTTTTCAATTTAATTTGCATCTATTCCCATTTTGTGAGGAATTAGCAGGGGGAATGCTACCGTTGGTTATTTGCTCTAGTGCAACATATCATAGCAAAGGCCGAGTGGGGAAAATTCAGTAGGGGTTGGATGTCTATTAGGCATAACTCTCGTGTAATCTCATCTGCGCATAGTCGTGGGCTTTCCTGATACTTGGCTAGAAAATAGCCATAGGAGAATACAAAAGCTTCTTGAAGCCTACAGTAGCGTTCTATATATTGATTTCTGGTTGATTTGCGATGGCTGTAGTTTCTGCAGTTGAATGTACTTTGACACTTCTGAGCATTTGTTAGTGAGGACTTGCGGACCGCTGTGTTCTGCGCTTAGTGGCGACATATCCATAGCAAAGGCTGAAGTGGGAACTTCAGTAGGTTGGATTTCTATTAGGCCACTAACTCAGTGCTCATTCAATTTTTCCCCTTGGCATATAGTAGTTGTTACTTTTGATACTTGGGGCTAGAAATAGCCATAGGAGATACAAATAGCTTCTTGAAGCCTACCAGTAGCGGTCTATATATTTGATTTTGGTGATTGATGTGGCTGTAGTTTCTGCAGTGCATGTACTGCCAATTCTGGCAAATTGTAGTGAGCTTGCAGACCGCTGTGTTTGCGCTTAGGGCGCACATATCCCTCGCAAAGGCTGAAGTGGGAAAATTCAGTAGGGGTTGGATTTCTATTAGGCACTAAACTCAGGTGTCATGCTCATTGGCATAGAGGTGCTGCTTGCTACTTGGCTAGGAAAAATAGCCATAGGAGAATACACATAGCCTTGAAGCATACAGTAGCGTTTATATATTTGATTTCTGTTGATCTGCGGATGGCTGTAGTTTCTGCAGTGGCATGTACTTGCCAATTCTGCGCAATTGTTAGGAGACTGTGCGAACGCTGTGTTTCTGCGCTTAGTGGCGCACAAATCATAGCAAAGGCCGGAAGTGGGAAATGGGACAAATTCAGTAGGGGCGGGATTCTATTAGGCACTAAATCAGTGTCATCTCATATGAATAGTAGTGGCTTCCTTTGATACTGGCTAGAAATGCCATAAGAAAATAGGAAGGATTGTTGGTTCTAAAAAAACTCAAAAAAAAAACAAAAAACACAAAAAAAACAACAAAAAACAAAAAAAACACAAAAAAAACAAAACAAGGGGGTAAATAAAAAAAAAAAAAGTTATAAACTCTAATTTGAAAAATGTTTTTTCACCCAGGGTAGGGGTGAGGGACGAGGGCGGGGGATTGGAGTCCAACTACTGCAGGGGTCAGAGGCCGTGGTACTGGGCGGGGGTGAGACACCACTGTGATGAGGGAGCAGGGGAACGCCGCAGAGCATACACTCCCTAGGTTAACTGTCTGAAGTACTGGACTCGTGGTAGAGCCTGTGAGGCCAGAACAGTGGCGACCAGTCGATGTCGTGGATTGCTGACAATGCTTCGCGCAATTGGTCCACCACCAGGTAGTCTTCACGCAGTCCACCCATGTCACGAAATCCCATACTCCAGCTCCGCACTCGCCTCCTCCCCCACAGCTGCCCCCTCCCAGGAAAATTTGCATTTGAACCGGCACATACTCTGAGGAACTGTTTTCTGGACCATTTCCACAGTCACAAAAAAAAAAAACCCCCCCCCCCCCCCCCACAACTGGTACCGGTTGTGCATGAGAATTTTCCGAGGCCCAGGTTTCACCAGGTCACAGTCTGTGGGTGATGATGACCTTTTGCGTAGTGGAAGGTGTAAAGAGGTCCGACGATGAGGAGACACGGTTGTCAGGAAACAGTGGGGAAGTTGTTGTCAGGGCAGGAAGTCCGAGGGGGAAGCAGATGAGGGATGGAGGATGATGAGGTGACAGACCCAAGACTGGGTGAGAGGCGGTGTGCAAACAGTGCTATGAGACGGAGGAGGTCCTCGACTGATGAAAAACAGGTTGGAAGAGGCAGGGTGGGGCAAGACGGAGAGGCAGGGCCCGAGCTGGTGCATCAGCGCCACTGTCAACAGTAGCTCCGATGGTGAGGGCTCTTGCAGCGCGGAGGGACTAGATCTCGAAGTGGGAGGTTCTTAAGGAAACACCGGATGCCGCCGGGATGTGGTGTGCTTGCAAACATTTGCCAAACCGGCTCGCAGGTTCCACCACTACTAAGCTTAACTACCACCGTATGCGCAGGCATTATGATGCTAAGCACACATCAGTGGCAACAAAGCCCGTTCACCTCGGCACGTGCACACCACTGCTCCTCCCCTGTGTCAGCTGCTAGTCAGCCCACTGCCCAGGACCCTGCCACAAAACCCCATCGTCGCCTCCACGATACTCCACAGCATTCCACCAGCGTTCAGCTCCATTACCAAGACGCGGAGCGGAAACGCAAAATATAGGCAACCCACCCGCTACGCCAGCCCTTAATGGGCCCACATCTCCAGATGCTTAAGCCGAGAGATGCGCCCTATAGGCTAGTAGAGACCGAGGCCTTTCGCAACCTCATGGCGGCGGCCGCCCCTCGGTTTCGGTACCCAGCCGCCCACTACTTTTCCCGATTGCCGTCCCAGCCCTGACACCAGACGTGGTCAGACAACATCATCCGTTGCCCTGACCAACGCCGTTTCTGACAAGGGTCCAACTGACACGGACAACGTGGACGAGAAGTGACTGCGGGGCTAGGGCAACTATATATCGCCCTGACGGCCATTGGGTAACTTGGGGTGGAGGCTGGACCGCGTCTGAACCCGCGGCTGACTCAGATACTGCCGACAGCCGAGGATTGCGGGGCCTAACTCGGTCCAGGTGTGTCAGGCTACTATGCTCCTCCTCCTCCCCACCCTCCTCCACCCCTCATCCCGAAACTACCATTTCCGTGGGCACGGCGCACAAGTTGGTAGTCTAGGCACTAGCAGCAGTGCGTCGCTAAGCGACAGCAGGCGGTGCTCAAACTGCTGAGCCTAGGCGACAAAAGGCACACCGCCAAGAGCTATTACAGGGCATCACGGGCGCAGGGACTGATCTGTCGGCTGGCACCGCTGAACTCAAGCCGGGAAGGGGAATGGTTGTGTGATGACAACGGCCGTAACTGGTGGGGACGGCTCTGCAACTCGCAGCTGACACATGTGCCATGCCTGGCCATGGGTTAAATCTGTAGTGCAGCGGTTTCCTCAAGACATTACCACCAATCTGTGATTTGTTAACGAAGGTGCGCCGCATCTGTGCGCATTTCAGGAAGTCCAGACCAAGCATGCTGACCACTCTCAGGGCAGCGCAGCGCCGCCTCAACTGCCCCGCTCACCGATGTTGTGCGACGTGCCACGAGGTGGAATTCAACACGACCATGTTATCCAGAGTTTACCAGCAGGCAGAGCGATGTAGACTTGCCAGATGTCAACTTCCACCCAGAACTGGTAGTCAGGTCACAGTCAGGCTCCTCAGTCTACAATGAGGAGTGGAGGGATGTATGATATCTGTCAGGTGATGGTAACTTGAGAGTCAACAAAGATGGTCAGTGGCGATTGCCGCCCATCTTCAGCCTCACCATCCGCTGCTTGGCTGTTGAAAAATCTCTGGTAGCATGAAGCGGAAGCTTTGCGCTCGTTCCACAGAGACGGGGAAGAATATTCCCTTGGCTGATAGCCAACGCACCTGAGGTCGGTTTCTCAGCGCATATCGGAGGAGGTGGAGGTGGAGGAGGATTGAGGAGGAAGAGGGACGGAGAATGTTGGCGAGACACAAGAGGGGACCATTGTTGAGTCCTTCACTGTTCAGCGTGTATGGGCAGAAGAAGAGGAGTTGGAGGAGTTGGAGAGGAGGAAGGGACAGTCAGGCCATGAGGGGTAGTTGATTCTTACGCAGTTGGTACTCTGGCGCATCTGGCAGATTTCATGCTAGGCCTGCCTATCCCGTGACCCTCGGTTCAAAGAATTTCTTCCAGTACCGTTTACTGGGTGTTCACTTCCTGGAACCGCAGAAGAGGTATACAGGCCAAAATACTGCCACTGTGGCTTATAGTCCGCCGTGCGAGAGGAGGAGGAGTGTGAGAAAGGACACAGGAAGTACCCTGGGGAGAAACGCGAGCAGTAGAGACTGGTGCACAAGCTGAAACAGTTATTTCCCTTCGACAGCGCGCTAGCGGCAGAGGTGCGTAGTCTGCGGGACAAGTAGCGAGGGGAGAGTGGCGAGGCAGGCAGCTGTCCAGCAATGGCAATGGGGTAGCTTTACAAGGCTTTTGCAGCTTATGTCACCCCAGCAAGACACTGTCACGGTCCCCGTCCGGCAGAGTGGCTGATCTTACAGAAGATGGTGAGGGAGTAGTAGTGACCATACCACGTGGTGCATAAATGATCACAAGAATCCCTATTAACTACGGGTTTCAAAGATGGACAAATGTCAGGCACGAACTGGCGTGTACGCCTTGGACGGTTCTTGCCTGCCTGCCGCTAGCGTCGTGTCCGGAGCGGGGTTTCAGTGCAGCTGGTGGCATTCATCACCGCTAAGCGTACACGCCTGTAGAAAACGGACAGCGCTGACAGGCTGCCACGCTTATTTAAAATGATAAAGGCCTGGATTGCTCAGAAGAATTTCCAAATCTCCACCAGGTGAAGGAAAGCTCAACCTGAATAATTGATCCCACTCCGGATACCGGAGGGCACCGGAAGGTAAGTACATCTTTATTGTTTTAGGCAGCCCGCTCCCGGCCACATATAGTCTTTTTTCAAAACTCGGACAACCCCTTTAAGCTAAGAGTATCCAAAAAGGAGGATTCATACCTACTTTCAGCCTTCTGACTTTATTTTTCAATTACAAGCTTTAAAAGTTATTGGGGTAATTTATTAAGATCTGGCACATTGAGGCTTATTTACTAAGGGTCCGCGTCCGCACTTTTGTCGGGTTTTCTGACGTTTTCGGGATTTGCGCCGCTGGGACAGGTATTAAACTGGAGATTGTGTCGAACACGATTGGATTGTGGTGCGACTGCGCTGTCTTTCATGCAACAGAAATCGGGGGGCGGGCCATCAGATGATCTGAATGGTTCGGACATCGTGCGGGATTTAACTTTCAAATTGTGTCGTAAGATCAAGCACTTACATGCACCGGGAAGAAGAAGGTGAACTCCGGTGGACCTGAGCGGGGAAGTGACACATGCAGGATAACGGGCACACGATTTTAGTGAATCGCAGCAGAGTACATTCCGGTCGGAACAATGCACTTTGGGTGACCTCCTCAGACAGGTAACTAAATGTGCCCCATTCTGTTCCAGGCATTGAACATGTCTCACTAGATAAACTAAGAAGCCTGACCTCATTCGTCCGGTTTCTACGCAAGGTATTGTGGGGCATAGATTTGTGCTCCGCTCCCCTCTGAGTAATTACTGCATTACTAAATATTTTCAACAATATACAACAATATATGCTATCTAGGAAAAACTTGTATTAGCTTAAGAGCCTGAATACTAATAATACTCAAATACTCATGATATATGGCAGTAGAATTATAATAGCAGCACCTCTGTCAACTGGCACCCTGGGGATAGAATGCATCAATAATGAGTGCATTAGATAATGCACCTGGGTGGTTGACGCTTAAAGAGTCATTGGAATGGTGATGCAAACTGCATCTGAAAGGCACTGACTTTACGATTACTAAGACTGTAAGTGGGGGAAACTACAGTATTACAGCCATGTGTACTGTGGAGCCAAGAAGATCCTCCCATGCATTACCGGACAGGTCAGACCCAATTCATCTTAGTGCTTAGTGGAAAGTCCTAGTTTATACAAATAAGGCATAATAGGAATACATTTCTTACCTTTATCAATAAAAAGGTACTTATTATGAAACTGTAACGTCCTAAGAGAAGTGAGGTCAATGAAGACCAAAGCCAGTTTTAAGAACTTAATTAACAAATAATTACACAAAAATGAAAAATGTTACATTAAAAAAATGTTGAATCAGTTGGGACAAAGAGAAGGTGCATCTTACTATCCAAACATTTCCAGTCCCTCAAATTTCCTCCAAGCAAATGTGGAACTTAATGGGAAAGTCTAAAGAAATGCAAGTAAGGACAGCAAAAATCAGTGGTGCATGCAAGAATGAATTTATAAAATATAAAAAAATCTTCTGCATGACGCTAGCTATTATGAAAGGGTTAAAGAAGCCATTATTGAAGAACACATAATACCCTAAATCATATTCATTTCTTAGCAACAAAATCCTAAAGATAGCAGTCCTTCATCATTTGATCAGTACAAAGCCACAGAACCCCTTAAATAGGTCAACAGCAAAAAGGTGAATGTTCTAGAGCCAGTTAGTAATTTTACATTGACCACATAGGAAACATAACACCTGTAACTAATGTTGGGCCATTTAAATTGAAACTAAAACTAAACTAAAGTGTTTTACCCAAAAATCTGCATCTTTACTCCTGTGTGAAAAATAATAATCGCCAAGCATCAATGTAAAATACATATAAGGGAAAGTACAATATGAGGACGCTGACAATCGTACAGCTATACATATACCACAGAATTAACAAGCTTCCAGTAAATGGCCATTTATTTTTCTTGGATGGTAGTTTTTTTCTATTGTAGTAAGGCAGCTACCATATGTATTTTAGAATGGCTTTGGTCCATGCCCTGGGATGTGAACCCGATTTAAAAAAAAAAACATTTTTTGGTGTATTTTTCAGTGAAAAGTTCTACTACTATCTTGACAACCTGACAATTCTGAGCCAACAAAAAGCCTTGAAACATGGCTTCACATATGAGCCAAATCAAACATCCAGTACAAAGTCAGTTCTGGATACTAGCTGCAGGGCCAGAACAAGGCATTTT
Source organism: Engystomops pustulosus (assembly GCA_019512145.1). Lineage (NCBI taxonomy): Eukaryota > Metazoa > Chordata > Amphibia > Anura > Leptodactylidae > Engystomops > Engystomops pustulosus. The sequence goes on from CM033644.1 coordinate 136,811,590, forward strand.
AGTGTCTGAGGCACACTACCATTCTGATTTCCGTTTCAAGCTTCCGTTTAAAAAAGTAAAAAAAATATCAAATTGAACGGATCCGTTATAAATCCCATTGACAACAATGCAATGTTTAATGTCCCCCGTTGTTGTCTGTTAGACAGTTCTTTCGTTTTTTGGACAGCAAAAATTATGGAGCTTGAAGTACTTTTTTTCTGTAAAAAAAAAGATTTATATGGTGCCTACCTGACCATCTTTTATATTGAAGTCAATGGGGATGGATAGTAAGTGTCAATTTTTACAGTTTTTTTGGATGACAAAATAGACAGCTATATATAGATAGAAATAGTTAATATACAGATATATAGATAGAAAAATAGATGATAGATAGATTATAAATGTAAGGTATAGAAATAGTAGGCAAACTAGGTATATAGGTATATAGGTAGAAAGAAATGAGAGATCCATAGGTAAGTAGAAATACCTACTATTATGAGGGATAGATAGACAGATAAATAGATAGATCTAAGGAATAGATGGACAGATAGAGGGATCAATGTTATTGAAAGGGAAAGTAAAGTGTCTGTAACTGTAACGGACACTGTTATTAGTTTACCGTGTAGATGGAAAATAAACAGTAAAACAGCTGAACTAGTGTGAATTTAGCCTAAAAGAAAGTTAGAATGGGAAATCAGATTTCAGTTCTGTCTAGTGGCCCAAATATAGATCTACATGATCAAATAATAGGATCCAAAAGTGCAGGTATCATGCTCAAATGGATAGTCAGGTGTAAGCATAAATGTTGCCGCACTTTTCGGTATTTGTGATACAATTTTTTTATTCCCCACCTTCCAAAATTGACAACTTTTTTATTTTTGTATGAGGCCTAAACTGTGAGACAAGTTGTGCTTCACACGGTAGCAGCCTGTGAATCTGCAGCACTAAGCAGCTCTGGAAACCACTCCAGTGGCCTTTCAGGATGATTAGCATAATTTTTTAAAGGAAGAAGGCTATGGATAACAAATATAAGAAGAGTACCACAGTCACAGGGGGTTATTTATCATTGGTTTTTCAGAGCTTTTTTTAGGGTAAAAAAGTCACAATGAGGTTTTTTGGGCCTTTTCACTGCCAAAAAGTTGCACAGGACTACTTCCTTTTCAAATAAAATTATTATTTATCGTTAGACCAGCTCCTTGGGACAGATGTCTATTTTTGGAGCGCCGCTGCTCATCAGATTTATTAAAGTGGCTTTGGCCCTTTAATAAATGTTCTTAGGGTCTATTTTCTGTCTGGGATTCTTTTTTCAAAAAGTCCAAAAAAAAGTCTCAAAAGGCATAAAAAGTCTCAGCACATAGACCAGCAGGGGACTGGAGTAAGTTTGAGACTTTTTATGAGACTTTTTGTAAAAGTCTCATGTCATGAATCTGGCTGTCACGGGTGGTCCCGCGACCCATATTGCGGGTCGTGGGCTCACCCGTGCGCCCCGGGGCTTGCAGGCGTGGTGCCGGCGCAGCTCACCTCTCCCCGTTCTGGAATCACTGCCGAGCTCTGTCCACGTGCGTCCCCGCCTCCTAGGGCGCGCACACGGCACCTTCAGGAAATTTAAAGGGGCCAGTGCACCGCTAATTGGTGCACTGGCTGATCACTTCCCCTTTAAAAACTGTGCACCTTCCTTACACTCTTACTGGATCTTTGTGCCTCACAGCCGGAGAGAAAGCTATTCTGCGATTTGCCTGCGATTCCTGTGTCTCCTGCGTTCCTGTGTCTCCTGCGTTCCTGTGTCTCCTACGTTGCATCTCTGCCTCCTCCCCTGACCTTGTGCCTGGACTTTGACCACGAGATTGTCTGCCATCTCTGTACTACAACCTTGGCCGCCACTGCAGACAAGTCACGCCTGAGGAACGACCTGGTGGTACCACGCCGCAGCTTGTCTAACCCGCCTTGCGGCGGGCTCTGGTGAAAACCGGGTACCCCTTAGACTCCGGTCCCAGGTAGTGGCTTGTGTCATCATCTGCAGTGGTCCAGAGGATCCACACCTGCAGGCCTGACACTGGCTTTGCACAGGGTTGCACTAGCAGTAGTTATATGTTTAGGTCACATTAATGAAGAGGTGTATATATCCTGTGAGACTTTTTAGCAGTGAAAAGTCTCGAATACTCTCAGGTCACGTTCACACGATGTGTTGAATCACGTTTTTTGATGCATTTTAAAGGCTTCAGCCTTGATCACATGCCAATGTTACATTGCGTGTCCACTGCATGTGCTAAAACGCAATGTAACCTTGGCATTTGATCAAGGCTGAAGCCTTTGGAATTCATCAAAAACACATAAAAAAAACGTGTTGCAAGGCATCATGTGAAAGCGCCCTCAATGTGACTACTTTGAGACTTTTTTATGCCAAAAAAGCCCAGGAAAATCAATGATAAATAACCCCCAATGAGACTGTCTTTTGCCACATGTTGTACTTCATTTTAGTGGTAAATTTTGGCTGATTAGTTTTGCATTTATTTATAATTAAGAATTTAAGAATTTGCCATTTTCTAAATTTGAAATCCTTACGTTTTCAGGCAGATACTTTTACCACCTAAATTAGTTGCTGAATAACATTTCCATTATGTCTGCTCTACATTTTCATAATTTTTGAAATTTCTGAATAATTTATTAAAATGATTGAACATCAGTTTTCTGTTTTTTTCAAGGAAATTTCAGAATTGACTTTTTGGGGGATAATTACTGTTTTTAAAGAAATTTTATATATATAATATTAGAAACCCCTCAAATCTGCACCCCTCAAACTATCAGAAACAGCTTTTAGGAAGATTGTTAACCCCTTGATATCTTCATAGTTATAGTTAAATCATAGTTAAATCAAAATGGTGGTAAAATTTAGAATGGGCTAATTTTATTGGTAACATGTTCATTTAGCCGTAATATTTACACATTTCCAGAAGATAAAAAGAGATTACATTTATTATGCCATTTCTCCCTTGTACAGACCCCCCCCCCACATGTGGCCATTACTGTGGGCGCACAGCGAGGCACAGAAGGAAGGGAGCGCCCTGTAGCTGCCAGGATTTTAGTTTCCTCATTAGTGCCATTCTGTAGGCTATAGCATTTTGGGTTATTATGCCCTATTGTTGAAAATGTATTAACTTTTTTTTGATGGCAGGAGTAGAAAGTCATCAATTTTGTCTTTTTTTTGGTGTTCACAGTATAACCTAAAATATGTTATTTTTATTCTTTGGGTCAATACGACTATACTTAGATGTTTTTTCTTACGTTTTACAAAATTTGCTAAATAAAACCTAATGTGCAGAAAAATATATCACTTTTGCGTTCCTGTCTTCCAAATGGCATAACATTTTAATTCTTTGGGCTATGGAGCTGGTTGACGGCTTGTTTTTTTTCAATAATATTTTTTAATTCTACGGGTCATTACGGATGTGTTGATGGTATATGTGTGGGTTTGTGTTATGATTTTGACCTTTTATTTGCATTATATGTCTCTTTACATGTTTATGGGGCTTATGGCTATTTTTATTAACTTATTTTTATTTAAGACCTTTTTTTTAAACTTTTTTGTAAGCACCACCTTCACATTCATCTGATTGATTGCTCATGATAATACCCTGATAATTCATGATAATATTCTGCAATACAGCAGATGCATAGTTTGACACTGTGCCTTTAAGAACCCATCACAAATAGGATCTTGCAGACACTGCCTGAGCTTAGCCATGGGGTCCTGATTGGACTTCAGGGCTGCTATTACAGCAATCAATGCTCCCTAAGATGATGCAGTAGGGGGGCGATCGTGGGGGAGAGACCCCCAGAAGGCTGTTTAAATGCAGTGGTTGCCCTGAGCACAGCATTTAATGGGTTAAACACCCACAATAGGAACTGTCTCTGACCGTTAGATACAGCTGCCACCCCATGTATACCAATGTCGGCCCAGCTCCGATCTCAAGCTGAACTGGCATTAGTTCTGCGTCCGATACATTAAGAGGTTAATAAATGTTCTTATGCTCTAATTACTTGGATTGTTTTTCAAAAAGTTACAAAAAAGTTGCAAACTGCATAAAAAGCCCCAGCACATACTCCACCCCAGGACTGAAGTGACTATGCAACCTTTTATGCGACTTTTTGCAAAAGTCCCAGGTAACCTGGCTTTGTATGGCTCTGCACTAGCGGTTGTTCTATGTTTATGCTTGATTAATAACGTTGTGGAAATAGTCCTCTGTGGCGTTTTGTCATGGGTGTCCCCGCGACCCACATCCAGTGCCTCGCTCTGGTCCCCGGCTCCAAAGCGGCCCTCAGCTTTCCCCTGTTTTGTCTTACCTCTCCACACTCCTGCTCAGCATCCGGCAGTACGGCGCAGGCATACCCCCCACCTACGGCACGCACACGGCAGCGCATGAAGATTTAAAGGGACAGCACACACCTAATTGGTGCTGGCCATTTCCATGAATTTTATAAAAGCTGGCCACTTCCTACATTCCCCGCCGGATCAGAGATATATGTGCGTTCCTGTGTCTCCTGCGTTCCTGTGTCTCCTGCATTCCTGTGTGTTCCTGTGTGCACCCGTGAATCCTGCTTTCTTGTTCTCGTGTGTTCCTGCTCCTGAGTTCCCGTGTCCTGCGTTCCTGTGTGTCTGTGTTCCCGTACCCATCTGCCTGGACCTACCGTTGCTGAACCTGGATTGACCCTGTGCCTGATTACGAGAGTGTCTTCCACTAAGGTACCTCAACCTCGGCTGCTGCCACGGGCTAATTGCACCTGTGGAACGACCTGGTGGTACCCTGCCACAGCGAGACCAACCCCCCGCTTTGCGGCGGGCTCTGATGAAGACCAGGTGCCACTTAGACTCCGGTCCCAGGCGACTGGTACCACATCCTGTGGTGGTCCAATGATAAATAACCCCCTATGATTAAGTGGCCATAGTTTATCCATGCTTGATTTTGATGGTAAATTTTCTTTAATAAAAGATTGGTCCAATACGCTGCATGAGACCAGTGCTTCTGCAAGCGGACAGGTCTGGTATGGGGCGGACCCTTGCCTGCTTCATGCCTGGTGTCATTTTGCCTGGTTGTGTGGCCGCCTGACGGATGCATCAAGAGGTTAAAGCCTCTTGATGTACCCACCGGGACAGAGGGGCGTAGCCTTTATCATACACCCATGTTATGACTTTTACTGTGCTCATTATTTTATTGCATCCATAATTGCATTTAAGCTACCCATGTCTACAATGGACCAAGCCTATCCTAATAAACCCCTGGCACCAAGAATATTTACTATATACTTGTGGTGTAACCTTCTTTTTGGACTGGAGGGTCACTTGGATGGTATATAGTTACCAATAATCACTTTCATATATTTTGGTTGTATTATTTATTAAATGGAAACAGAATGTTACATTTATTGATGTGATTTACTTGAAACATATATTAGAGTATGAATTTATATTTAAAGGAAATCAACCACTCAAAAAACATTAAAAAAAACCTAGAAATACTCACTTCCGTTCCTCTTCACCTTGATCCCAGCACTGTCCGTCGCTGGTCCTGACACGCCGGGATCACCTAGAAAAGAACGTTAGAAGTAGCAGCATGGAGCACGAGGACAGGGCAGTTCCGGGCTGCTAATTATGCACACCCTCATCTCCTCCCACTCCCATGCTGAGAGCATGTGAGAGTAAGGTGACGTCACATGACATCCCCTCCCCCTCTGAGCATGGTAGAGGGAGGTCGCAAGGGCATGTGCTCCATGCTGCTAATTATAACTTTCTTTTCTAGGTGATCCCGGCTTGTCAAGACTAGCGACGCTGGGATCAAGATGAAGTGGAGCGGAGGTGAGTATTTCTAAGGGTTTTTTTTTTGCTTTTTGAATGGTTGATTTTCTTTATTATTCTCAATAATTCTACTGCACTATAGAAGGAGCCAGCTGACAACTCCCTGTAAAAAGTGCAGATTGATTCACACACGTATTGAGCTATTTGTAAAACAGTTTACTAGAAATAAAACCAGTGTTTCCTGTTTGTTTGTCTTTGAGTATTTTGAGGCAATGTCTGCTGAGCAGCAAAAGAGCTTTGTTTTATAATCGATTTTTAAATGTTGAGGTCTTTTTAGACAATTGTGGGAGAATTATCATTATGTTGCATATTAGACCATTGCATTTGCTGTCTATAACTATACAGTCTTCTGCTGCGCCAGATTTATCAGTTTGATGATGGATGATAAATCAGTAGTTTTGAATAGTTAAGTCATACTTTGCACCATCCATTAAATGGTCTAATTTACTGCCAAACTTTTCAGAGGCCATGTCCATTTTACCATACGAGTTGGAAAAGTATTAAAAAGTCTTGATAAGGGGCGGGGCCGGCAGCGCATGGAGTAAGTCGCACACTTGCTGATCTCCGTGTGCAGGGACCCAGAAAGTGGCACATAGCGCCAACTCACCAGAAGAATCGGCACCCCATCAATCACCCAGACTAACCTCCACCCTCTGAAGCCATGGGAAAAGCAAAAAAAAGAATGGGAATGGCAAAACTGACGGAATTCTTTCCCACCATGCGCTCCCTCAGGAACATCAGCCTCTCAACAGGTACAATCCCCGGCCTCGTCATCTCACTCTTCAGCGGAGCACTCCCCCGCTCTCAGCAGCCCAGCTCTATTGCACTCCTTTATCCCCAAGGAGGCCATATCTCCAGCTAGCAGCCCCAGGCCACAGGCGGCATTACAAACCACACCCACTCCGGTGCACGCCCTACAACAAGGGATAGTTAATCCCACAGCCACGTTTTTCCCTGCAGGGAGGCCCTTGTCAGAGGACTTACTTAAAGCTTTATTAAGTGATCTACATTCATCACTCCAGCGAGACATACAGTTTGCTTTATCTGTTTTTCTAAAGGAGTGTGGTGAACTGGACGAGCTCACAGCACATGTGGAGGAGAAAATGACAGAATTTACTGGGGCACATAATGAGCTGGTGGATGCAAACAATGCGTTTGAAGAGGAGGTGAGAGACCTGCGTCTGAAAATGGCGCATATAGAAGATCGTTCCAGGAGGAACAATGTGAGATTCAGGGGTATACCAGAATTGATACAACAAGAGACGCTGGAAGAATTCCTAACTGATTTCTTTGCGGCCTTATTACCTGACTCACCCCAGTCAGATTTACTAAATGACAGGGTACATTGCCTTCCTAAAGCAAAATCCCTTCTGCAATCGGTGCCTAGAGATGTGATCGCAAGGCTACATTTCTTTCATTTTAAAGAAAAACTAATGAAAAAGGCAAGAAACTCTGAAGAAGTACCTGAAGGATTTAAGGGTATCTCCCTATTTACAGATTTATAAGCTGTCACTCTAGCCAGGAGGCGGGAGTTTCAAGAGGGGGCAAAAATTCTGCGGGCACATAACATCCCTTACAAGTGGGGATTCCCCATTAAACTTATAGTACAGAAAGATGGAAGGAATGTAGTAGCGTCTTCCCCGATAAAACTTCAAGAGCTACTAAAAGAATGGAAGCTGACACCGGAGGGAGAACCTTCTACATTTACAAGAGCGGCCACAACAACGGCCCACCTAGAAGAAGCGTGGGAGACAGTGACTGAAAAATGAAACGCCCTCTTGAGTCGTCCATTGTGAGTCGTCTGAATGCAAAAACATTCTCTTCTTTTTTCTATTTTTGTCTCATTTAGGTGAGAATATATGGGATATTATTCATTTTGTGACATACGTCACTGCATTGTTTCCTTTGTTCCTGTTTTTTTTCCCTTGTTTTTTGCAGGCATGAGAACTTAGGTAAACTTAGTTGCAAAATATGGGTATATGCACTCACCGGCCACTTTATTAGGTACACCATGCTAGTAACGGGTTGGACCCCCTTTTGCTTTCAGAACTGCCTCAATTCTTCGTGGCATAGATTCAACAAGGTGCTGGAAGCATTCCTCAGAGATTTTGGTCCATATTGACATGATGGCATCACACAGTTGCCGCAGATTTGTCGGCTGCACATCCATGATGCGAATCTCCCGTTCCACCACATCCCAAAGATGCTCTATTGGATTGAGATCTGGTTACTGTTGAGGCCATTTGAGTACAATGAGTGAACTCATTGTCTGTTTCAAAAAAACCTCTGAGATGATTCCAGCTTTAGATTACATGGCGCTTATCCCTGCTGAAAGTAGCCATCAGTATGTTGGGTACCTGTGGTCATAAAGGGATGGACAGGGTCAGCAACAATACTCATTAGTCTGTGGCGTTTGCAACGGCTCATTGGTACCAAGGGCCCCCAAGATGCCAATAAAATATTTCCCAAACAATGACAACCACCACCACAGCCTGAACCATTGATACAAGCTAGGATGGCTACCATGCTTTCATGTGTTTATGCCAAAAAAAATTCTGACCTACCATCCTAATGTCGCAGCAGAAATCGAGACTCATCAACCAGTCACGTTTTTTCCAATCTTTCTACTGTCCATTTCGATGAGCTTGTGCATGGTAGCCTCATTCCTGTCTATGCGAAGGAGTGGCAAATCCCCTTTGTGTGGGTCTTCTGCTGCTGTAGCCCATCTGCCTCAAAAGTTGACGTACTGTGCGTTCAGAGATTGCTCTTCTGCCGACCTTGGTTTAACGGGTGGCGATTTGAGTCACTGTTTCCGGCCTTTCTATCAGCTCGCACCAGTCTGCCCTTCTCCTCGTGACCTCTGGTAAACAACAGGCATGTCTGCCCACAGAACTGCGCCAACTGATGTTTTGTTTTCTTTTTTCGGACCATTCCTGTAAAACCTAGAAGGTTGTTGCGTGAAAATCCATTAGATCAGCAGTTTTCTGAAATACCAGACCACCCTTCTGCACTGGCAAACACAAACATTCCACTTCAAGTCACTCAAATCAACACCTTTCTTTCTTCCCCATACTGATTCGCTGTTTGAACTGGCAGGAGATGTCTTGACCATGTCGACATCCTCATGCACTGAGTTTCTGTCCATGTTCTTGGCTGATTAGAAATTAAAATGGTTAACAATCAGTGGGGACAGGTGTACCTAATAAAGTGACGGTTTTGTATGCAGTGATGTATATAAGCTTTATTATCAATTCAAATATGTACTAAACATAACCTCAAAGCAGATGTATTGGTTTTGGACGGAATCATACTTAATCCAGAGGATATATTAGGTTGCATCATTTCCACACATTTTTGCAGCACCTACGGTAGGAAGAACAATGTCACATTTATAGCAAATTAAAAAATATGTTGTTTTCCCTTTCCTCTCTTATAAACAAACGTGGATTACTGGGCAGATATGTACTTTTCACTTGTACCCCATCAAGGATATACTATCTACATTGGTAGCTGTAGAGGCCACCCAAGTCCCAACAGACCAAATTCTTAGGACTTTCGACTCGTTTTTCTCTAGTCACCTCTGCAGCAAGGCCTACTCTCTTGGTTTGCGGTTGATTTTAATATGAATGCCATGTGGCCATCAATGGACACAGTAAACCCTAGAGATGGTTGTGCGTGAAAATACCAGTAGATCAGCAGTTTCTGAAATACTCAGACCAGCCCTTCTGGCACCAACAACCATGCCACGTTCAAAGTCACTCAAATCACCTTTCTTCCCCATACTGATGCTCGGTTTGAACTGCAGGAGATTGTCTTGACCATGTCTACATGCCTAAATGCACTGAGTTGCTGCCATGTGATTGGCTGATTAGAAATTAAGTGTTAACAAGCAGTTGGACAGGTGTACCTAATAAAGTGGACGGTTTTTATGCAGTATGTATATAAGCATGTAATTATCAAGTCAATATGGTACTAAAAATAACCTCAAAGCAGATGTATTTTTTGGACAGGAATCATACTTAAATCAAGAGGATATATTTAGGTTGCATCATTTCCACACATTTTTGCAGCACCTACGGTAGGAAAGAAACAAGGTACATTTATAGCAATTAAAAATACTGTTGCCTTCTCTCTTATAAAACAAACTGTGGATATACAGGGCAGATATGTAATTTTCACTTGTACCATCAATGATATACTATATACATTGGTATCTGTATTTGCACCCAATGTCCAACAGACCAAATTCTTTAGGACTTTAGGACTCTTTTTTCTCTAGTCAACTCTTGCAAGCAAGGCTCTACTCTCTTTGCGGTTGATTTTAATATGACCATGTGGCCATCAATGGACACATCTAAAATGCTGCATATTGATAATGGATAATGCCACTGATCTATTCAACTAGACTCATGAGGAATATTACCTAGATGTGTGGCGCTTACAGCACCCGACAGAAAGAGATTATTCTTTTTTTTCCCATCCACACAAAAGGTACACCCGCATTTATTCCTGTCCGACCACAATCTTTTTGGTAGAATTAAAACTTCAAAAATAGAAATGATAAGCTAGACAGATCATGCTCCTATTTATTTGGAGATAGAAGCGAAATACGACAAGCCTAGCTCTAGAATTTGGGCGCCTAAGTAATTTTCTCCAGCGTCCACCCAAATTTTGTGAGAGCACAGTAGATAATTTGAAAGAATTTTTTCACACTAACAATGTTGATAATATTTCCCCAGAAATACTTTGGTGCTCACATAAGATGTTTATGAGAGGTCATTTCAGAGGAATAGCAGCCGCAAACTATAAAGTGAACACAGAAAAAAAACTACATATTATGGCTGGCCTATCACTTCTTCATGCATTAAATAAATCTAAGTATTGCCCTCAAAGAGAGGGGGTGATAAAGGAGCTACAATTGCAGTTAACACATTTAGAATCCCATAAATATGAGAAAGCCTCTCTCTCTTGGCAATAAAGCTTGTAAAATTCTGGCGCATCAACTAAAAAAGAGAGAGGCAAAAAATAGAACATAATTTCTGCTCAACTCAAAAAATGAAAAGGTGCATGATCCCCAGCAAATGACTGGTTCTGTATAGTGGTTCTGCACTATATCATTTAAAAGATGATGAGGCAACTACACAACCCACCTTAGAGGGAATTAGAACATTTCTAGATGGTATATAAATTACCTTACCTATTCTCAAGACCCATGACCTTCTTTTGCCAACCCTATTTCTGAAAAGAAAAAATTGTTAGAGCATCAGGTCATTAAAATTAAAAGCACCAGGGCCTGAGGGCCTAACGAATGAGTATTACAGGCAATATTGATATCATAGTACCACATACTAACAAAGTATTTACCTCCTTTAGTCTTCAGGCATAATCCCTAAAGAAATACTGAGCTGCTATTTCAACCTTGTCTAATCAGGGAGAACTGCCAACATACTCTCAAATTTTCGCCCTATATTGCTCCCTCGAACCTGATCTCAATTATACTCAAAATATTGGCCGAGAGGCTGCCCCCCTTCTGGTCAGGGGGAGGGTCTCGTCTGATGGCACGAGGGATGCGATTCATAGATCTGATAAACTGTGGAGAGCGGGTCTCGGACGCCTCTTTGCTTATTTCACTGGATGCAGAGGAAGGCGTTCGCTAGAGTGCATGGGATATTAAGAGAGGTCTTGGTGAGCGTTTGGATTCATGCCTGCGGACATTAAGTATTATGCATTATATACTGTACCTAATGCATATGTACTATGTCTGGGTACTCCTCAATCCCCTTTGATATCACAAATGGAACCCGTCAAGAGGGTTCCCTTTATAGCCATTAATCTTCTTAATGATGAACCAGCAGAGCATTCGGAACCATTAGGGAATACAAGATAGGCATAGACATTAAAATAGTCTATTTGGTATGATGTCATAGTTTCACTCACACATCCGTAAGGGCTTGTTAAAGAAGTATCACCACTCCTTCCAGACGATTTCAGATATATATCCTACTACATAAGCTCCACACTAATTAAATCAATATCCTAAGGAATGAAAACTACAATAACATGATGGAGCTAAATCAAGCTAACGATCTGCCGGCAGGACCACATTCATATCGTGGCATAAGCTGAGACCCTATTCAAGACTACCACCACATAATTATGTTCCCCACGCTATAGATCAAATAAATAATAAGGGGGGCTGCACAGTAGGAATAGCGTATGTATCCTTGTGGGTAGGGTAGCGGTGTAAAGATGGGATGGTTCTAAAGGATGAGCGAGCACTAAAATGTTGGGTACGCGTTATTCGAGGTAACCAATGCATTTCCCACCCTCGGCTTATACTCGAGTCAATATGTTTTCCCAGTTTTTTTGTGTTGAAATTAGGGGCCTTGGCTTATACTCGGGTCGGCTTATACTCGAGTATATACGGTACTCCCGCATTTATTCCTGTCCGACCACAATCTTTTTGGTAGAATTAAAACTTCAAAAATAGGAATGATAAGCTAGACAGATCGTGCTCCTATTTATTTGGAGATAGAAGCGAAATACGACAAGCCTAGCTCTAGAATTTGGGCGCCTAAGTAATTTTCTCCAGCGTCCACCCAAATTTTGTGAGAGCACAGTAGATAATTTGAAAGAATTTTTTCACACTAACAATGTTGAAGATATTTCCCCAGAAATACTTTGGTGCTCACATAAGATGTTTATGAGAGGTCATTTCAGGGGACTAGCAGCAGCAAACTATAAAGTGAACACAGAAAAAAAACAACATATTATGGCTGGCCTATCACTTCTTCATGCATTAAATAAATCTAAGTATTGCCCTCAAAGAGAGGGGGTGATAAAGGAGCTACAACTGCAGTTAACACATTTAGAATCCCATAAATACGAGAAAGCCTTACAAAAAATGAAAGATTCTCACTACTCTCTTGGCAATAAAGCTAGTAAAATTCTGGTGCATCAACTAAAAAAGAGAGAGGCAAAAAATAGAACATCAGCTGCTCAACTCAAAAAATGAAAAGGTGCATGATCCCCAGCAAATGACAGAGGAAATGGTTCTGCACTATATCATTTAAAAGATGATGAGGCAACTGCACAACCCACCTTAGAGGGAATTAGAACATTTCTAGATGGTATAAATACTGTTCAGCGTGTATGGGCAGAAGAAGAGGAGTTGGAGGAGTTGGAGGAGGAGGAAATGGACAGTCAGGCCAGTGAGGGGAGTGAATTCTTACGCGTTGGTACTCTGGCGCATATGGCAGATTTCATGCTAGGCTGCCTATCCCGTGACCCTCGCGTTCAAAGAATTTATTCCAGCACCGATTACTGGGTGTTCACTCTCCTGGACCCACGGTACAAGCAAAATCTTTCCACTCTCATCCCTGCAGAGGAAAGGAGTGTGAGAATGCATGAATACCAGCAGGCCCTGGTGCACAAGCTGAAACAGTATTTCCCTTCTGACAGCGCTAGCGGCAGAGTGCGTAGTTCTGCGGGACAAGTAGCGAGGGAGAGTAGGCGAGCAGGCAGCTTGTCCAGCACTGGCAAGGGTACGCTTTACAAGGCTTTTGCCAGCTTTATGTCACCCCAGCAAGACACTGTCACCTGTCCCCAGTCTCGGCAGAGTAGGGCTGATCTTTACAGAAAGATGGTGAGGGAGTACGTAGCTGACCATACCATCGTCCTAAATGATCACACAGCTCCCTACAACTACTGGGTTTCAAAGCTGGACATGTGGCACGAACTGGCGCTGTACGCCTTGGAGGTTCTTGCCTGCCCTGCCGCTAGCGTCTTGTCCGAGCGGGTTTTCAGTGCAGCTGGTGGCATCATCACCGATAAGCGTACACGCCTGTCGACTGACAGCGCTGACAGGCTGACGCTTATTAAGATGAATAAAGCCTGGATTTCTCATAATTTCCAATCTCCACCAGGTGAAGGAAGCTCAACCTGAATAATTGATCCACTCCTCCTCCTCCTCATTTTCCTCCTTCTCCTCCTCTTTGTACAGTAAAGCAGAGGAAACTGGCTATTTTTTGACAGGGCCCACTGGCTCTTGCTATAGTACTTTATGCATTTAATTTTTCTGGAGGGCCACCAACCCGGTCCTCTGTTTTAAACAATTTTTGGGAGTGCCACATACAGGCACTCAATCTATTCAATTTTTCTGGAGGGCCACCGACCCGTTCCTCTGTTTTAAACAATTTTTGGGAGTGCCACATACAGGCACTCAATCTATTCAATTTTTCTGGAGGGCCACCTACCTGCTCCTCTGGTTTGAAAACTTTTCACAACCCACCTTAGAGGGAATTAGAACATTTCTAGATGGTATAAATTTACCTACCCTATCTCAAGACCAATGCCTTCTTTTAGCCAACCCTATTTCTGAAAAAGAAATTGTTAGAGCAATCAGGTCGTTAAAAAATTACAAAGCACCAGGGCCTGATGGCCTAACGAATGAGTATTACAAGGCACATATTGATATTATAGTACCACATCTAACAAAGGTATATAACTCCATTTAGTCTTCAGGCATAATCCCTAAAGAAATACTGTTAGCTGCTATTTCAACCTTGTCTAAGCCAGGGAGAACTCCAGACAAACCCTCAAATTTTCACCCTATATTGCTCCTCAACACTGATCTCAAATTATACTCAAAAATATTGGCCGAGAGGCTGGCCCCCCTTTGTCAGGGGGAGGGTCTCGTCCGATGGCACGAGGCGATTCATAGATCTGATAAACTGTGGCGAGCGGGTTCGGACGCCTTCTCTGCTTATTTCACTGGATGCAGAGAAGGCGTTCGATAGAGTGCATTGGGGATATTTAAGAGAGGTCTTGGTGAGATTTGGATTCATGCCTGAGGCATTAAAGTATTATGGCATTATATACTGTACCTAATGCATATGTAACTATGTCTGGGTACTCCTCAATCCCCTTTAATATCACAAATGGAACCCGTCAAGGGTTCCCTTTATAGCCATTAATCTTTACTCTAATGATGGAACCACTAGCAGAGACCATTAGGGCAACAACAGAAATAAAGGGAATGAAGATAGGGGCAGTGGACCATAAAATAGGTCTATTTGCTGATGATGTCATAGTTTCACTCACACAATCCGAAGGCTTGTTAAAGAAGTATACACACTCCTCCAAGATTTCAGGAATATATCTACTACAAACTCAACACTAATAAATCAATCATCCTAGGAATGAAACTAGATAACAAAATCATTGAGGAGCTTAAATCAAGCTATCCATTTGCCTGGGCTCAGGACCACATTTCATATCTTGGCATACAGCTGACATACCCTATTCGAAGACTACACCAACATAATTATGTCCCCCCTATAGATCAAATAAAAACAGACATAGCACATTACGGAAAGGCGTATGTATCCTTGGTGGGAAGGGTAGCTGCGGTAAAGATGATGGTTCTCCCCAAAATTACAAATCTTTTTAGAAACAAACCAATTCAACTTACCAAAACATATCTCCTTAAACTCCAGAGATTAATAAATACTTATGTATGGGGAGAAAGCAGACCTAGAATAGCTGCAAAAACTTTATATAGACCCCAACTGTAAGGTGGGTTAGGTCTCCCACGCATCACAAGCTATTATGAGCCAGCAATATTACATCAGGCGAGGCAGTGGTTTTTCCCCTCCACAAATAAACACTGGATACAAATAGAAAATAACACGTTACAAAAAAAGAATATATCAACAGTATTTTGGGAAAGCGCTATCCATTACACTCCCTTCCATAGTCCCCTTGTCACAGTACAAGCAGGAAGCCGCCAATGGGAGAGATATTCCCAAAACTCCCAATTAATTCAATTAAAAGTGCGGGATCTCACGTGCAAAGTGGCGTCTCAACCGATAGATGATTTAGACCTACAGAATTGGATAAAAAATGGCATCTATAAAATAGCAGATTTTTGGGATTAAGGCCATTTAATGTCGTTTGTAGACATTAGCAAAAAATGTAACATTCCTAAACAGGATTTTTATAAGTACTTAAGATTAAGACATTTTCTGTCAGAAATTCCCTCAAACATGAAAGAGTCCAAGACAGCCTTTGCGTTCTTAAAGCCTGAAAAAGTTCTAAGGGTATCACTTTAGCATATAGGGCCATAGAAGAAGTCTGAAAATGGCAGTAAGACTTAGGGATAACTATTGATGAGGAGGCCTGGAATGTAATGTTTAAACTATCCTTCTCTCTTTCTAAATGCACATTACATATGGAAACTAGAAGGAAAATATTACATAGATGGTATTACACTCCTAGTAAACTTGCAAAAATATTCCCAAACTGTTCAAGTACTTGTTGGAGGTGCCAAACGGGATATGGAGATATGCTTCATATATTCTGGAAATGTGCCGTGATCCGGGGGCTATGGTACAGGTTGAGAATCTATTAACAGACATTTTGAAATCCCCCATCACATTAACACCAGCATTAACCCTTCTAGGCTTGGGGTTATCATACTATTTACCAGAGGAACAAAACATTATATTCCATGTTTCTACCACGGTCATCACTATCATAGCCTCCCTATGGAAGTCCCCCAAAATACAGTCATTCACCGAACTAACTAGGCTAGTGAATATGATATGTAATCTTGAGAGGGTGATGGCTTATATAAATGACACGCAAAAGAATTATTATGCTAGATGGGAACACTGGAGGAATTCTATCTTTTATAAGACAAATGTAGAAGACCAAGGGTCAGAACGTAATTGGTGTTTGCCAACAGTAAAGTGCTATAACTGGCTCTTTTGTTTATTACCTGTACAAATTGACTAGAAATGTGTAATACATGCTTACTATATACCCAACGGAATTGTACTTGTCTTAACTATTAGATAGGTAAACTCTTAACTACTAGTATTGCCTGTAGTTTCTCTGTTAATGGTTAACCCCCATGTTGGATTTAGTTATGAAGAGATTCAGAAAACAAGTGTTTGTTACTCCATTTGTTTATTATTCCATAAATATGGAAAAATGGTTTCTGGCTGGATAACAGGGTAAAAAACAACATTTATCCCAACATGATACCAATAAAAAGTACAACCCATCCTGCAAAAAAACAAACCCTAAAACAACTCTGTCAACATGGCAATGCAAAAACAAGCAATTGAGTCTTGCATTCTGTAAAACTAGTCAAACATACAAAGCTATATAAATTACTGACATAATTGTGCTAACCCATAAAATATGTATATAAAAAAATAATACATTTGTCAAAAAATTCTAAATATAGGCTCCGTATGAGAACCGTAAAACAGCCTACTAAAAGCTGTTTTGAAAAGTTTGAAGGTTGATTTGGGGTTGCAATTCTATTAACAGATCTTTTAAAACTCCAATAAAATGAATTGGCCTTGCAATTTCCTTAAACATTTGGAAAATTGCTGTTTGATTTTTAAGCATCCAAATGTCCTAATAAAACAAAATGACATTACATCTACCAAAATATGCCACTAATGTGAAATATAACAACATGAAAAAAAATTATCTGAAAATCACTTGGGTAACCTAAAGCATTCTAAAGCTATAACCATTTATTTGTTATAGTGACACATGGCTGATATCAGAAAACAGACTTGTTCCTTAAGCCCCAAAATGACTTCGACCTGAAGTGGTTTAAATAGTGGACCCTGGTACTGTTTATTTTGGTGGCAAAAATTCCTGAAAGCCACATAATGGGGCACATTTATTTACCTAATCCCTGCGCGGTCCCCGAGGTGTGTTGTCCGACAAGGTTGAAGTCTGCTGCGATTCAACAAGATCGTGCGCCTGCATGTGTCACTTCCCCGCTGAGGTCCGCCGGAGTTCACCTTCTTCTTCCCGGTGTATGTGAGTGTATGTCTTGTGACACAATTTGAATTGTTAAACCCCACGTGTAGTCTGAATCCGTCGGATCATCTGTCAGCCTCCCCCTGATTTGTGTCAAAAGCCAGTGTGATTGTGACACAAAATGATTGCGTGCAACACAATCTCCGGCGCGATCCGCGAAAAGTCGGAATACCAGACGAAAATGCGGCCGCAGGACCCTTAGTAAATAAGCCCCAATATACAAGCCATACAAGCAGTATGTCAGAAACCTCTGAATAGGATTAGGTTTCAGGCTTCTGTGCTTGAAAACCAATCCCAGGAATGCTTTGATTGACAGTTGCCTCTCAGGATCAGTCCCTTGGGGAAAGCTGGGTGTGTCATTTTGAGTTCAGTTTGAGTATTGAGTGATGGACAACGAAACCAGTCAGTTGCTGGGGGCAGCATCCAGCAACTTTATATGTATGCCCAGTTCTGATTACTGGTAGCTAGTTAATTCAGTCCTTGTTGTGCACTTCTGTAGACTATACTGTGTTTCTGACCATTCCTACATTAGACTGTTCTCTTGCTATTAGATTCTGTGTCCACCTTTCTTCTTACCTCACCTTCTGCTTTTATCACAAAAAAGTGAAAACTTGTTTGCATTGTCGCTCTTCAACAAAACACTGCACAGGAATTAAGGCTTATACTCCCCTTGATTGACTTCCGCAGCTCCACAGAGTTGGTTTCTTGGATAAGTGGTTGATGGCCCCTCCAGAACCCTGTTTAACTGGGCAGGAATTATGCAGTGGACAACTTTATTCTCAACCTTACCCACCTCTTCCCCTACATGTTTTGCCCTCGTTGTTCAAACCCCCTTCCTCCGACCCCGGCCTTCCCTATTCGTGGTACCTTATGCCCCCCATTTTTTCTCCCTGTCTAGCGTGGTAAATGTGGTTCATGTTTTCAAATGGCATAGCCTCTTAATCTACCCGTTTTTTGTTACTAATAGCATGGGTTAGCTTCATAGCTACCCAGCGACACAAATTCGGCTGCGGGACCCTTAGTAAATAAGCCCCAATGTGCACCTAATGGGGCGTGTTAGTGCTTAGTTAGTGTGTTAGTTTGTGCCACATTTATTACTGACATGTGCCACGATTCTGTCTGTGCCACAATTCTACAGCATGAACAAAGTGCACCGAAAAAAAGGTGCAAAATTCCTAAGCAGTGCAGGGAGTGCCAGATTAATGAAGAAAGTTTTTATTAATCTGGCGCACTCTGCACACTTTGCACTAATTTTGATAAATGTGGGCCTTAGACATCACTTACTGTATAAATCTGTAACTGATCACTGCAGAATTGGCCACACTCTAATCTTCAGCTTTCACACTGCAACCCTAAAACGTCACTTACAGTATAGTGTTCCCTGTGTGCTCCTAACTGATTTACAGAATTCTGTCGCACACTCTATGTTTAAGTTGCACCAAAAAAGCTTGTGCACCTTTAACTTAGAGTGCGAGACACAATTCTGTTGAGTCGCAGTAATAAATGTGGTCCGACTCAGCAGCGGAACATCCCTTTATGTGCAGACTTTTGTAGAGCAGCGGACACAGTGCAGCCGTAACCCAATACTGTTGCAGAGGCTACATAAATACGTGGGCAAGCAGTTTGCACGTTCTTTTCAGTGCAATGTCATACAGAAAACAGTTGCAAATGCTTTGATAAATGTGGGCCAATATATAAATGCTTACTACTTTGGTATATACAAAACTGTGTAAAACATATATCATAAACAAACATAGATCCTACACTCCAAAGAATAGATATCTGATATAAACACAAGTAAAGGTAAATTATATATATAAAAAAACAAGTAGTGAGATATATAGCCACCACCTAGTTGAGCTTTATCAATGTTTTTATTGGGTGTGCACTAGAGATGAGCGAACATACTCGTCCGAGCTTGATGCTCGTTCGAGCATTAGCGTACTCGAAACTGCTCGTTGCTCGGACGAATACTTCGCCCGCTCGAGAAAATGGCAGCTCCCGCCGTTTTGCTTTTTGGCGGCCAGAAACAGAGCCAATCACAAGCCAGGAGACTCTGCACTCCACCCAGCATGACGTGGTACCCTTACACGTCGATAGCAGTGGTTGGCTGGCCAGATCAGGTGACCCTGGGATAGACTAGCCGCTGGCCGCGCTGCTCGGATCATTCTGTCTCTGGATGCCGCTAGGGAGAGAGCTGCTGCTGGTCAGGGAAAGCGTTAGGGTGTTCTATTAGCTTACTGTTAGGCAGGAGTGATTCTCAAAGAACCCAACAGCCCTTCTTAGGGCTACAATAACGTTCTACTTTTTTTATTTTAATTTGCATCTTTTACCATTTTGTGAGGAATTAGCAGGGGGACTTGCTACCGTTGTGTTTAGCTCTTAGTGGCACACATATCCATAGCAAAGACCGAAGTGGGAAAATTCAGTAGGGGTTGGATTTCTATTAGGCAATAAGTCTGCCATTTACTTTTTATTTTACGTTTATTTTTTCATAACTCAGCTCATCTCATCTGGCATAGCAGTGTGCTTTCATACTTGGCTAGAAAAAACTTTTTGGGACTGCCACATACAGGCACTCAATCTATTCTTTTTTTCTGGAGGGCCACCTACCTGCTCCTCTGGTTTGAAAAATTTTTGGGACTGCCACATACAGGCACTATCCAAATTAAATTGTCTCCATAGCAGCCTCCACACGCTGTCTCCATTGCTACCTCCAAAAGTCGTCCATATAGCTGCCTCCATATGCTCCTCTGGTTTGAAAAATTTTTGGGACTGCCACATACAGGCACTATCCAAATTAAATTGTCTCCATAGCAGCCTCCACACGCTGTCTCCATTGCTACCTCCAAAAGTCGTCCATATAGCTGCCTCCATACATCGTCCCTTTATCAAACGAGGTGTGTCAGGCAGAAATTTGGGTTGTTTTCATGGATTCCACATCAAAGTTGTTAACTTTGTCGCCACCCTGCTGTGTAATCCTGCTGTTTCCTGTCCATTTCCGTGGTGTTTCCATGCTTTTCTGAGGTTCCCAGGTGTTTGGCCAAGCTTCCCTGTGCAGAGCCTTGGTCCCCTTGAAAAATGCTCGAGTCTCCCATTGACTTCAATGGGGCTCGTTATTCGAGACGAGCACTCGAGCGTCGGGAAAAGTTCGTCTCGAATAACGAGTACCCGAGCATTTTAGTGCCATATTATTGGCCCCCCTATAAGATCAAATAAAACAGACATAGCACATTAACGAAAAGGCGTATGTATCCTGGTGGAAGGGTTAGCTGCGGTAAGATGATGGTTCTCCCAAAAATTCCAAATCCTTTTAGAAACAAACCAATTCAACTTACCAAAACATATCTCCTTAAACTCCAGAGATTATAAATATATGTATGGGAGAAAGCAGACCTAGAATAGCTGCAAAACTTGTATAGACCACAACGATAAGGTGGGTTAGGCGCCCACGCACACAAGCATTAGGAGCCAGCAATTCATCAGGCGAGGCAGTGGTTTTCACTCCACAAATAAACAATGGATACAAATAGAAAATAACACGTTACAAAAAAGAATATATCAACAGTATTTTGGGAAAGCGCTATATCCATTACACTCCCTTCCATAGTCCCCTATAGTACAAGCAGGAAGCCGCCAATGGGAGAGATATTCCAAAACTCCCCAATAATTCAACTAAAGTGCGGGATCTCAAGTGCAAAGTGGCCGATCTCAACAGAATTAGATGATTTAGACTACAGAATTGGATAAAAAATGGCAGCTATAAAAATAGAGTTTTGGGAGTATTAAGGCCATTTAATGGCGTTGTAGACATTTCAGCAAAAAAATGTAACATTCCTAAACAGGATTGTTATCGTATTAGATTAAGCCATTTTCTGTTCAGAAATTCCATCAACATGAAAGAGTCCAAGACAGCCTTTGAGTTCTTAAAGCCTGAAAAAGCTTCTAAGGGTATCCACTTTAGCATATAGGCCAATAGAAGAAGTATGAAAATGGTCAGTAAGACTAGGGATAACTATTGATTGAGGAGGCCTGAGAATGTAAGTTTCTAAACTATCCTTCTTCTTTCTAAATGCACATACATATGGAAACTAGAAGGAAAAATAAAAAAATATTACACAGATGGTATTACATCTAGTACTTGCAAAAATATTCCCAAAACTGGTCAAGTACTGGTGGAGGTGCCAAACGGGGGATATGGAGATATGCTTCATTATTATGAAAGTGCCGTGTACGGGGGTTGCGCTACAGGTGGAGAATCTATTAACAGACATTGTGAAATCCAACCCCATCACATTAACCCACCAGCATTAACCCTTCTAGGCTTGGGTTATCATACTATTTACCAGAGGAACAAAACATTAGATTTCCATGTTTATCACGGTCATCACTATCATAGCCTCCTATGGAAGTCCCCCAAAAAAAATACAGCATTCACCGAAACTAACTAGGCGAGTGCCCCCCCCCCCCCCCCCCCCCCATATGTGATATGTAATTTGAGAGGGTGTGGCTTAGATAAAATGACACGCAAAAGAATTATTATGCTAGATGGGAGAACCCCCATGGAGGATGTCTATCTTTTATAAGGCAAAATGTAGAAGGACCAGGGTCAGAAATACAAGATGCGCGAACATTACCGTCCGAGCTTGATGCTCGATCGAGCATTAGCGTACTCGTAACTGGATAGTTGCTCGGACGAGTATTTCGCCCGCGTCGAGAAAATGGCAGCTCCGCCGTTTGCTTTTTGGCGGCCAGAAACAGAGCCATCACAGCAAGGAGACCTGCACTCCACCCAGAATGACGTGTACCCTTACAAGTCCGATAGCAGTGTTGGTGGCCAGACAGCGTGACCCTGGGATAGACTAGCTCGCTGGCCCGCGCTGCTCGGATCATCTCGTCTGGATGCCGCTGGGAGAGAGTGCTGCTGGCCAGGGAAAGCGTTGGGTGTTCATATGTAGCTTACGTAGGACAGGAGTGATTCTACAACAACCCTAAACAGCCCCCTTATTAGGGATACAATAACGTTATACTTTTTTTTTTTATGTTGAGTGTGGCTGGGCCTTGCTGGCACTAGTAGTGCAGCTAAGACCATATTGTGAGAATTAGCAGGGGGGGATTGCTTACCGTTGTTTAGACGAGCACTTGTGACACAACATATCCACCTCAAACACCAAAGTGGGAAAATTATTAGGGGTTTGATTTTCAATTAGGCACAGTCTGCCAGTTTCTTTTTATTTTACGTTTATTTTTTAATTCACTCAGTGTCATCTCATATGACATAGTAGTGTGCTTGAATACTGGCTAGAAAAATAGCCATAGGAGAATCCAAACGGCTTACTTACGCCTACAGTTAGCGTTATATATATGTGGATTTCTGGTTGATCTGCTGGTTGCTGTAGTTTCTGCAGTGCTAACTAGCAAATGTGAGCAATTGGAGTGCGACTTGCGACCACTGTGTTTTGCGCTAGAGGGACGCCAATATCCATCGCAAAGACAGAAGTGGGAAAATTTATGGCCCGGGCGTGGTTGTATTCAAATTAGCAAAGTCTGCCATTTCCTTTTTTTATTACGTGTTTATTTTTCATAAATCAGCGTCATCTTCCATCTGGCATTAGTAGTGGCTTTTAATACTTGGCTAGAAAAGCCAAGGAAAATCAAACGGCATTACTTAGCCTACGGTAGCGTTATATATATTTGATTTCGGTTGATCTGCTAGGTGGCTGTAGTGCTGCAGTGCATTCTACTAGCAAATTGTGAGCAATGGGAGTGAGACTTGCGACCACTGTGTTTGGCGCTTTAGTGAAGAACATATCCATCGCAAAGACCGACGTGGGAAAAATTTATTAGGGCCCGGGTTGTATTCAATTAGGCACAGTCTGCCATTTCTTTTTTTATTGTACGTTTATTTTTTCATAACTCAGCGTCATCTCATCGGCCTAGTTAGTGTGCTTTTAATACTGGCTAGAAATAGCCAGTAGGAGAATCAAACGGCTCTACTAAGCCTACAGTAGCTATATATATTATTTATGGTTGATCTGCGGTGGCTTGTAGTTTCTGCAGTGCATCTACTAGGCAATTGTGAGCAATTGGTAGTGAGACTTGCGGACCACTGTGTTTTGCGCTACGACGCACATATCCATCGCCAAGACCGAGGTGGAAATGTATTAGGGCCCGGGGTGGGATTTCAATAGGCACGTCTGCCATTCCTTTTTTATTTTACGTTTATTTTTTCATAACTCAGCGGTCATCTCATCTGGCAAGATGTGCTGTAAACTTGGCTCGAAAATAAGCCATAGGAGAATCCAAACGCTTCTTACTTACGCCTACAGTAGCGTTATATATATTTGATTTCTGTTGATCTGCTGGTGGATGGTCCTTGCTGCGTGCATCTACTAGCAAATTGTGAGCAATTGGAGTGAGACTTGCGACGTCACACTGGCTTTGAGCTTAGTGACGCACAATCACGCAAAGACCCGAAGTGGGAAAAATTAAGTAGGGCCGGGGTTGGATTTCAATTAGGCACAGTCCTGCCATTTCCTTTTTATTTTAAGTTTTATTTTTTTCATAACTCAGAGTATCTCATCTGCTAGTAGTGTGCTTTAATTACTTGGTAGAAAATAAGCCATAGGAGAATCCAAAGGGCTTACTGCGCCGACAGAAAATAGCGTTATATATAATTTGATTTCTGGTTGATCTGCTGGTGGCTGTGTTGCTGCAGTTGCAATACTAGCAAATTGTGAGCAATTTGGAGAGTGGAGACTTGCGACACACTGTGTTTGCGCTTAGTGACGCACAATCCATCGTAAAGACCGAAGTGGGAAAATTTATTAGGGCCCGGGGTGGGGTGGATTTCAATTAGGGCACAGTCTGCCATTTCCTTTTTTATTTTACGTTTATTTTTTCAGCACTCAGCGTCATCTCATCTGGCCAGCATAGGGTGCTTTAATACTTGGCTACGAAAATAGCCATAGGAGATCCAAAGGCCTTATTTACGCTACAGTAGCGTTATATATATTTGATTTTGTTGATCGATGGTTGGGTGGTCCTTGTGCAGTGCATCTACTAGCAAAATTGTGAGCAATTTTGGAGAAGTGAGAACTTGCGACCATGTGTTTTGCGTTAGTGACGACCCATATCCATCGCAAAGACCGAAGTGGGAAAATTTATTGGGCCAGGGGTTTGTATTTCAATTAGGCACAGTCTGCCATTCCTTTTTTATTTTACGTTTATTTTTTCATAAACGCAGCGTCATCTCATCGGCATAGTAGTGTGCTTTAATACTTGGCCTAGAAAATGCCATAGGAGAATCCAAACGGCTTACTTACGCCTACAGTAGCGTTATATATTTTGATTTCAGGTTGATCTGCTGGGTGGCAGTGTAGTTGGCTGCAGGCATCTACTAGCAAATGTGAGGCAATTTGGAGTGAGACTTTCGCCACTGTGTTTTGAAGCTAGGACGCACATACTCCATCGCAAAGACTGAAGTGGGGAAAATTATTAGGGCCCGAGGGTGGATTTCAATTAGGCACAGTCTTGCCCATTTTCCTTTTATTTTACGTTTATTTTTTATAACTCAGTGTCATCTCATCTGGCATAGCAGTGTGCTTTCATACTTGGCTAGAAAATAGCCATAGCAATAGGATGCATCGTTTGGTTTTAAAAAACTAAAAAACACACAAAAAAAAAAAAACACAAAAAAAAGCTAAAAAAAAAATTAAAGTTATAACTCTCATTTTCAAAATGTTTTTAACCCGAGGGCTTAGGGTAGAGGACTTGAGGACTTGAGGGCGGGGAAGGGGCGTAACTACTGCAGGGCGTAGAGGCCTGGTCCTGGGCGGGGTGAGACACCACTGTTATGAGGGAGCAGGGGGAACGCCAGCAGAGCACACTCCCTAGGTTCATGCTCTGAAGTTACTGGGACTCGTGGTAGAGCACTGTGAGGCCAGCAGAACCCAGTGCGAACAGGTGATGTCGGGGCTTGCCGACAATGCTTCGAGCAATTTGTCCACCAGTCAGTCTTCCACGCAGGCCACCAATGTCACCGAAATCGGCACTCCTCCAGCTCCTGCACCTCAGCCTCCTCACCCCCAGTTGCCCCCTCCCAGCAACAAAAATTTGCCATTTGGAACCGGGCATACTCTGAGGAAACGTGTTTCTGGACCCCTTTCCACAGTCACAAACCTTGTCCGGTTGCTGCTGAGCCAAGTTTTCGAATGCCCAGGTTTTCCCAGTCGCAGTATGTGGTGATGATGACCTTGTTTGACGTACTGGAAGAAGTGTGTTAGAGGGCCTGTAAGAAGAGGAGCGAGAAAGAGGTGGTAGGAAGTGCGGACGGAAGTTAGTGGGTATAGGGACAAGGAAGGTAAGAGGGGGGAGAAGAAGGGGCGAGAGGAGTAGGAGGAGACCCCGGGTGACAGACCCAAGCTGGGTAGAGGCCGGGTGAAACACAGTGCTTCATGAGACGAGGAGAGTCCTCGGACCAGAAACAGGTTGGAAGAGGCAGTGGTGGGGCCAGACGGGATGGGAGGCAGGCTGTGCATCAGCGCCAAAATGGTCACTAGTGAGCTCCCGTGGCGAGGGCTCCTTGCGGCGAGGGCTAGATTCAGAGTCTGGAGGTTCTTTAAGGAAAACACCGGAGATGACCGACGGACTGTAGGGGTGCCACATGCCAAACCAGGGTCAGCAGGGGTTCCACACTAATAGCTGAACTACCACCACAGTATGCGCGGCATATTGATGCTAAAAACAACACACTCAGTCGGCAACAAGCCGTCACCTCTCGGCCGTGCACACCACTGCTCCTTCCCCTGTGTCAGCTGATTAGTCGCCCCCTGCCCAGGACCCTGCAAAAAACCCCTCGTCGCATCCACGATCCTCCACAGCATCCACCAGCGTTCAGCTCTCCATACCCAGACGCTGGAGCGGAAACGCAAATATAGTGCAACCCACCCCGAACGCCAAGCCCTTAATGTGCACATCTACAGATTGCTCTAAGCCTGGAGATGCTGCCATTAGGCTAGTAGAGACCGATGGAATGATAGATAGAATAATGGAGGACGGAAGAACCTCGGTAGTCGGTCAAACAGACGAACACTAATTTCCCGATTGTGCAGTCTCAGCAATGCCTAAAGCACGTTGTCAGACAACCATTAATCCGTGCCCTGAACAACGCAGTTTTCGACACAGGTCCACTGACCCGGACAATGGACGCGGTGATGCCGGAGGGGCCACTATATTCGCTGACGGCACATTTGGTAACTGGGGTGGAGGCTGGGACCGAGTCTGACCCTGCGGCTGGTCATAGACTGCCGACGCCGAGGATTGCGGGGCCTACTCGGTCCGGTGTTTAAGGCCTTACTATGCCTTCCGCCTCCCCCACCCCTCCTCCACCTCCTCCTCCGAAACACGACCATACGGGGGCATGGCGCCATCAGTCGGTAGCTCCTAGGAACGCAGCAAGGCCGTCGCTAAGCGACAGCAGGCGTGGGTGCTCTCAAAGGCTGAGCCTAGGCGATTAAAAGGCACACGCCCAAGAAACTATTACAGGGACATCACGCGCAGGACTGATCTGTGGCTGGCACCGCTGAACCTGAAGCATGGCCCATGTGTTAATCTGATAGTTAGCGTTTCCTCAAGACATACCCCAATCTGTCTGATTTGGCTCACGAAGGTGTACGCGATCTGTGCGCATTTCAGGAAGTCCAGAACAGATGCTGCCACTTCAGGGCAGCGCAGCGCCGCCTCCAAATGCCCGCTCACCGGATGTTGTGCGACGGCCCAGAGGTGGATTCAACAACGGACCATGTTATCCAGAGTTTAACAGAGCGCCGAGCGATTGTAGACTGCCCGATGTCAACTTCGACCAGAAATGGTAGTCAGGTCAGTCAGCTTCCTCAAGTATAAATGAGGAGTGGACGTGGAGGTATGCTGATATAGTATCAGGTTTGCGAGTAACTTTAGTGAGTCAAACCAAGATGGTCGTGGCGATGCCACCATCATCAGCCTCACCATCCCGATGTTGGCCTGTTGAAAAACGCTCTGGTCAGCATGAAGTCGGAAGCTTTGCGCTCCTCACAAGAGACGGGAAAAAAATTCCCTTGTTGATAGCCAAGCACCCTTAGGTCTGTTTCTCAGGCATATGAGGAGGTGGAGGTGGAGGAGGATGAGGAGGAGAGGAGAGAATGTTGGGCCGAGACACAAGAGTGGGCCATTTTGAAGTCCTTCACTGTTAAGCGTGTTGTATGGCAGAAGCAGAGGAGTTTTGGAGGAGTTGGAGGAGGAGGAAAGGAACTGGACAGTCAGGCCAGTGAGGGGAGGAATTCTTACGGTGTTACTCTGGCGCATATGGCAGATTTCATGCTATAGGATGCCTATCACGTGACCCTCGCGTTCAAAGAATTTATTCCAGCACCGATACTGGGTATTTCACTCTCCTGCCGACCCACCGGTACATAGACAAAATCTTTCCACTCTCATCCCTGGAGAGGAAAGGGATGTGAGAATGCCAGGAATACCAAGCAGGCCATGGTCACAGCTGTGAAACAGTTTTCCCTTATGACAGCCGCTAGCGGCAGATGGCGAGTTCTGCGGGAAACGTAGCGAGGGGAGTGGGCGAGCAGGCAGCTTGTCCAGCACTGGCAAGGGTAGCTTTACAAGGCTTTTGCCAGCTATGTCACCCCAGCAAGACACTGTCACCTTCCCCAGTTCTCGGCGAGTAGGGCTGATCTTTCGGAAAGATGGTGAGGGAGTCCGTATGCTGACCATCCATCGTCCCTACATGATCACACAGCTCCCTACTACAACTACTGGGTTTCAAACGCTTGGACAGTGGCACGAAACTGGCACGTACGCATTGGAGGTTTGCCTGCCCTGCCGCTAGCGTCTTGTCCGAGCGAGGTTGGGTTTTTCAGGAAGACTGGTGGCCATCATCACCGATAAGCGTTTACACGCATGTCGACTGCAGCGGGAAAGGCGACGCTTATCAAAGATGAATAAAGCCTGGATTTCTCCTAATTCCAATCTCCACCAGGTGAAAGGAAGCTCAACCTGAATAATTTATCCACTCCTCCTCCTCCCATTTTCCTCCTTCTCTCCTCTTTGTACAGTAAAGCCAGAGGAAAAATGGCTATTGTTTTGACAGGGGCCCACTGGCTCTGAGCTATAGAACTTTATGCAATTAATTTGTATGGAGGGCACAACCGGTTCCTCTGTTTTAAACAATTTTTGGGGGAGGCCACATACAGGCACTCAATCTATTCAATTTCTGGGGGCCCTACCTGTCCTCGGTTTGAAAAATTGTTTTGGACTGACACATTTACAAGGCACGTCAATCTATTCAATTTGTTCTGGAGGGGCACCTACCTGTCCTCTGGTTTTGAAAAACTTTTTTGGGACTGCCACATACAGGAACTCAATCTATCCATTTTCTGGAGCAAACCTACAGCTCCTCTGGTTTGAAAACTGTGTTTGGACTGCCACAGTACAGGCACTCAATCTTCAATTTTTATGTGAGGCGCCACTACCCTGCTCTCTGGTTTGAAACTTGTTTTGACTGCACATACACGGCATCAATATTCCATATTTCGGAGGGCCACCTACCTGTCCTCTGGTTGAAAAATTTTTTGAACTGCCACACATACAGGCACTCAATCTATTCCATTTTTCTGGAGGGCCACTTACCTGCTCCTCTGGTGAAAACTTTTTTGGATGCCAATACAGGCAACTCAATCTAGTTCAATTTTTTGGGAGGGCCACCACCTGACTCCTCTGTTGTGAAAATTTTCTGGACTGCCACATACAGGCAAGATCCAAATTGAATTGTCTCCATAGCAGCCCACACGTTGTCTACCATTGATACCTCAAAGGTGTCCATATTGCTGCCTCCAGTACTCGTCCCTTTATACAAACGAGGTTGGGTCAGGCCGAAAATTGGGGTGTTTTCATGGGATTCCCACATCAAAGGTTGTTAACTTTGTGCACAACCATGCTGTGTTATCCACAAAATACACTGGAATTTTTACCATTTTAGGATATATTTACAGCGCTTCTTGGCCGCATCTGTTTACATTCCCTCACCGCCCATATCCTAAACTTATAAGACACGCTACTACACTTGATCTTTACAAAAGTTCTAGAAGTGTCTGTTTGGGGAAGTAGACTAGAACTTGGTGCGGCGTGGGACCGGGCTGACCTGGGTGGTCATATACTGCCGACGCAGAGGAGTTGCGTGGGCCTACCTCGGGCCAGGTGTTTTCAGGGCCTACTATGCCTCATCCTCCTCCCACCCCTCCTTCCACCTCTCCTCCTCCGAATTACCATCCGTGGGCATGCGCCATCAGTCGGCTAGTCTAGGCACAAGCAGCAGTGCCGTCGCCAGCGAAAGCAGGCGTGTGCTCAAACTGCTAGCTAGGTGTTAAAAGGCACACCGACCAAGAGCTATTACAGGGATTCCACATCAAACTTGTTACACTTTGTCGCCATGTGCTGTGTTGTACAGCCACAATAATAGTATGGAAAACTTTTTTTTCTTTACGGATTATTTCAGCGCTTCTTGCGCAGCTGTTTACATTACCCTACCCGCCATATCCCCAAACTTATAAGACGTACTCACTTATCTTATACAAAAGGTTCTTAGAAGTGCTGTGGGGAGTAGCCTAGCAGGGGGGCTGGATTTGGCGAAAGCTCGCCTCGGCCACGGGGCGCCAGCTCCATGCCAAGATCCAACTAATAGTAGTTTAAACTGAAGAACCTTTAATAACTACTAGTTCACTGCCTCCACTACATGGTCCCCTTTCAAACGAGCTGTGGTCAGGCAGAATTTGGAGTGTTTTCATGGTTCCATGTTAACTTTGTCGCCACATCCGGTGTTAGTAACCACAAAAGATACTGGCAAACTTTTATCATGTACCATATTATTTGAGCGCTCTTGCTCACCCCTTTGGTTCCTCTCTGCCACCCATTGGTTTGAAGCCTGAGTCCATTTAGGGATATGTTGCCATGACACTCTCTAGCCTGCCGCTGCTGCCGCTGCCTCTGCATGCCGTCCCCTATAGTGTCAGGGTCAATTATGGATGTTTTAGATGACTATCTAGCGCTTATTCGGTCACTCTGTCATGGCCATGCGTTGCCCATAATTTTGGCATAATGGTGCAATTTAAGGCAGCCTAAGAGGCATCCATGCATGCTGCCCATGCTGTTTCCTGTCCATTTCCGTGAGTGTTTCCATGCTTTTTGAGGTTCCAGGTGTTTGGCCAAGCTTCCTGTGCAGAGCCTTGGTCCCCTTAAAAATGCTCGAGTCTCCCATTGACTTCAATGGGGCTCGTTATCGAAAACGAGCACTCGAGCGATCGGGAAAAGTTCGTCTCGAATAACGAGTACCCGAGTATTTTAGTGCTCGCTCATCTCTAGTCAGAACGTATATGGGTTGTGTTTGCCAACAGTAAAGAAAAATGCTATAACTGGCATCTTGTTTAGTACCTGTACAAATTGACTAGAAATGTGTAATACATGCTTACTATATACCCAACGGAATGTACTTGTCTACATTAGATAGGTAAACTCTTAATACAGTATTGCCCTGGTAGTTTCTCTGATAATGTTAACCCCCCATGTGCGATTTAGTTATGAAGAGATGAGAGCATCAGAACACAAGTGTGTGTGTACTCCATTTGTTATTATTCCTAAATATGGAAAAAATGAGTTGGCGGATTAAGGTAAAAAACAACATTATACCAACATGCTACCAATAAAAAGTGACAACCCATCTGCAAAAAAAACAGAACCCCAAAACAAAACTCTGTCAACCATGGCAGCAAAAAACAACGCAATTGAGTCGTGCATTCGTAAAACTAGTAAACATAACAAAAAAGCATATAAATTACTGACATATTGTTAACCATAAAATATGTATATAAAAAAATAATACATTTGTCAAAAAATTCTAAATATAGGCTCCGTATGGAACCAAAACACAGCCTACTAAAGCTGTTTTTGAAAGTTTGAAGGTGATTTGGGGTTGCAATTATTAACAGATCGTTTAAAAACTCCAAAAATGAAGTGGCCTTGCAATTTCCTTAACATTTGGAAAATGCTGTTTGATTTTAAGCTCCAAATGTCATAAACACAAAAGACATTACATCTACCAAAATATGCCACTATGTGAAATATAAAACATGAAAAAAATATTGAAAATCACTTGGGTAACCTAAGCCTTCTAAAGTTATAACCATTTATTGGTATAGTGACACATGGACTGCTATAGAAACAGGATTGTCGTATAGCCCGAAACTGACTCGACCCTGAAGTGGTTATTAAATAGTGCACCGCTGGGTACTGTTTTGGTGGCAAAAAATTCTGCTGAAAGCCACATAATGTGGCACAATGTTTTATGTTACCTAACCATGCGCGGTCCCCGGTGTGTTGTCCGACAAGGTTGAAGGTCTGCTGCGATTCAACAAGATCGTGCGCAGCTGATGGTGTCACTCCCCGTGAGGTCCGCCGGGAGTCACCCTTCTTTTCCACGGTGTATGTGAGTGTATGTCTTGTGTGACACAATTGAATTGTAAAACCCCTGGAGTCTTGAATCCGTTCGGATCATCGTTCAGCCTCACCTGAGTTTGTGTCAAAAGCAGTGTGATTGTGACACATAAAGATTGCGGAAAAAAAAACAAACCCGGGCACTCGAAAGAAGACAAAAGGAGAAAAAGAGGAAACATGACTGAAACAGAGCGGCGAGGACCCTTAGGTAAATAAGCCCCCAATATACAAGGCCACAACAGACAGTATGTCCAGAAACCTCTGAATAGGATTAGGTTTCCGAGTCTTCTGTGCTTGAAACCCCCCCACCAATCCCAGGAGTGCTTGTTGACAGTTGCTTCAGGATCAGTCAATCTGGGGGAAAGCTGGTGGTGTTTTGAATTGAGTTTCAGTTGCGTATTGAGTGATGGACAAACGAAACCAGTCAGTTCTGGGGCAGAATCCAGCAACTTTATATGTATGCCCAGTTCTGCATTATGGTAGTAGTTAATTCATCCTTGTTGTGCACTTAGCTGTAGACTATACGGGTTTCTGACCATTCCTACATTAGCTGTTTCTCTTGCATATAGATTCTGTGCCACTTTCTTCTACCTACCTTCGCTTTACACAAAAAAGTGAAAAAATTGTTGCAGGTCGCCTTTCAACAAAACACTGAACAGGAATTAAGGCTTATACTCCCCTTGATTGACTTCCGCAGCTCCATAGAGTGGTTCTGGATAAGTGGTTGATGGCCCCTCCAAGAACCTGTTAACTGGGAGATTATGCAGTGGACAACTTTTATTCTCAAACCTTACCCTACTCTCCCTACATGTTTGCCCTCGTGTGTTCAAACCCCTCACTCCGCCCCGGCCTTCCCATTCGTGGTACCTTATGCCCCCATTTTTTCTCCTGTCTAGGTGGTAATGTTGGTTCATGTTTTCAAATGGCATAGCTCTTAATCACCCGTTTTTTGTTACTAATAGCATGGGTTAGCTTCATAGCTACCCAGCGACACAAATTCGGACTGCGGGGACCTCTAGCGAATAAGCACCCAATGTGCACCTAACTGGGGGTGTTAGGTCTTAGTAGTGTGTTAGTTGGCTGCACATTATTACTGACATGTGCCACGATTATGTCGTGTGCACAATTTTACAGCAGAACAAAGTGCACCGAAAAAAAGGTGCAAAATCGTAATCACGTGCAGGGGACTGTGCCAGATGAATGAAGAAGTTTATGAATCTGGCGCACTCTCACACTTTGCACTAATTGATAAATGTGCGGACTTAGACATCACGTACTGTATAAAAATCTGTACTGATCACTGCAGAATGGCCACACTCTAATCTTCAGCTTACATGAACCCAAAACGTCACTTACCAGTATAGTGTCCCTGTGTGCTCCTAACTGATTTTACAGATTCTGCTGCACACTCTAGTTTAAGTTGGACCCACCAAAAAAAGCTTGTGCACCTTTAATTAGAGTGCGAGACACAATCTGTTGAGTCGCAGTATAAAATGTGGTCCGATCAGCAGAGGAACACCATTTTGTGGCAGACTTTGTAGAGCAGCGGACACAGTGCAGCCGTAACCCATCTGTTGCAGAGGATGACATAAATAGTGGGCAAGCAGTTTGACGTTTTGTCAGTGCTTTACAGGTGCATACAGAAAAAACAGTTGCAAATGCTTTGATAAATGGTGGGCCCCAATATATAAATGCTAACTACTTTGGTATAGTACAAAATGTGTAAAACATATATCATAAACAAAATAGATCCTACACTCCAAAGAATGAATCTGTAATATAAAACAAAAGTAAAGGTAAAAATTATAATATAAAAAAAAAGTAGTGGATTATATAGCCACCACCTAGTGAGCTTTATCAATGTTTTTATTGGGTGGCACAAAGATGAGCGAACATACTCGTCCGAGCTTGATGCTCGTTCGAGCATTAGCGTACTCGAATGCTCGTTGCTCGGACGAATACTTCGCCCGCCGAGAAAATGGAGCAGCTCCGCCGTTTTGTTTTGGCGCCAGAAACAGAGCCAATCACAAGCCAGGAGACTCTGCACTCCACCAGCATGACGTGGTACCCTTACACGTCGATGCAGTGGTTGGCTGGCCAGATCAGGTGACCCTGGATAGATAGCGCGCCCGCGCTGCTGATTCATTCTCTGTTCGGATGCCGCTAGGGAGAGACTGCTGCTGGTCAGGAAAGCGTTAGGCTGTTCAATTAGAATAGTGTTTGCAGGAGTGATTCTTACAAGAACCCAACAGCCCTTCTAGGGCTACAATAACGTTATACATTTTTTTTTTTTTTATTGCAGCTAGTACCATATTGTGGGAATTGAGGGGACTTGCTACCGTTGTGTTAGCTCTTAGTGACACACATATCCACCAAAAACACCAAAGTGGGAAAAAAGTTTAGGGTGTGATTTCAATAGGCACAGTCTGCAGTTTCTTTTTATTTTACGTTTATTTTTTCAATAACTCAGTGTCATCTCATCAGGCATAGCAGTGTGCTTTCAACTTGGCTCAGAAAATAGCCATGGAGAATCAACGGCACTTACGCCTACAGTAGGTTAATATATTTGATTTCTGGTTGATATGCTGGTGGCTGTCCTTGCTGCAGTGCATCTACTACCAAATTGTGAGGAATTGCAGGGTGAGACTGCGAACGTTGTGTTTACGCTTATGACGCACATATCCATCGCAAGAGACCGAAGTGGGAAAATTTATTAGGGGTTTGGATTTCAATTAGGCACAGTCTGCCATTTCTTTTATTTTACGTTTATTTTTTCATAACTCAGCGTCATCTCATCTGGCATAGCAGTGTGCTTTCAGAATTGGCTAGAAAATACCATAGGAGAATCCCAAACGGCTTACTTACGCCACAATAGCGTTATAATATTTTTTCTGGTTGATCTGCTGGTGGCTGTCCTTGTGCAGTGCATCTACTACCCAATTGTGAGGGAGTTGTAGTGAGACTTGCGGACCGCTGTGTTAGCGCTTAGTGACGCCACAGATTCCATCGCAAAGGACCGAAGTGGGAAAATTTATTAGGGGTTGGATTTCAATTAGGCACAGTCTGCCATTTCCTTTTTTTTTACGTTATTTTTCATAACTCAGTGTCATCTCATCTGGCATAGCCAGTTGTGCTTTCATACTTGGCTAGAAAATAGCCATAGGAGAATCCAAACGGCTTACTTACGGCCTACAATAGCGTATATATATTTTATTTCTGGGGATCTGCTGGTGGTGTCCTTGCTTGCAGTGCATCTACACTACCAAATGTGAGGATTTGTAGTGAGACTTGCGACCGCGTGTGTTTAGCGCTAGTGACGCACATATCTCGCAAAGACCGAAGTGGGAAAATTTATTAGGGGTTGGATTCAATTAGGCACAGTCTGGCCATTTCCTTTTATTTACGTTTATTTTTTTGTATCAGTGTCATTCAATCTGGCATAGCAGTGTGCTTTATACTTGGCTTGAAAATAGCCATAGGAGAATCCAACAAACGGCTCTACTTACGCCACCAATAGAGGTTATATATATTTTATTTCTGGTTGATCTGCTGGTGGCTGTCCTTGCTGCAGTGCATCTACTACCAAATTGTGAGGAAGTTGTAGTGAGACGTGCGACGCTGTGTTTAGCGCTTAGTGCGCACATATCCATCGCAAGACGAGAGGGGGAAAATTATTAGGGGTTGGATGTTCATTAGGCACGTCTGCCATTTCCTTTTATTTTACGTTTATTTTTTCATAACTCAGTGTCATTATCATATGGCATAGCAGTGGCTTCATACTTGGCAGAAAATAGCCATAGGAGGAACCAAACGGCTTACTTACGCCTACAATAGCGTTATATATTTTATTTCTGGTTGATCGAGCTGGTGGCTGTCCTGTGCGTGCATCTACTACCAAATTGTGAGGGATTTGTAGTGAGACTTGCGACCGCTGTGTTTAGCGCTTAGTGACGCACATATCCATCGCAAAACCGAAGTGGGAAAATTATTAGGGGTTGGATTTCAATTAGGCACCAGTCTGCCATTTCCTTTTATTTTAACGTTTATTTTTTTAATAACTCAGACGTCATCTCATCTGGCAATAGGCGTGTGTTTCATACTGGCTAGAAAATAGCCATAGCATAGGATAGATCGTGTGGTTTACTTTTAAAAACTAAAAAACACAAAAAAAAACACAAAAAAAAACAAAAAAAAAAGTAAAAAAAAAATTAAAGTTTAACTTTCATTTTCAAAAATGTTTAACCCGAGGTGGCAGGGGTAGAGGACGAGGGCGGGAGGTGGGCGTCCAACTACTGCAGGGGTCAGAGGCCGTGGTCCCTGGCGGGGTGAGACACCACTGCTGAGAGGGAGCAGGGGAACGCCGCAGAGCTACACTCCCTAGGTTTATGTCTGAGTTACTGGGAACGTGGTAGAGCACTGTTGAGGCCAGAACAGTGAACAGGTGATGTCGTGGATTGCCGACAATGCTTCGAGCAATTTGTCCACCAGTCAGTCTTCCACGCAGTCCAACCCATGTCACCAAAATCTGCACTCCTCCAGCTCTGCACCTCAGCTCTCCCCCCCAGTCTGCCCCTCCCAGGAAAATTTGGCATTTGAACGGCATACTCTGAGGAACGTTTTCTGGACCCTTCCCACGTCACAACACACTTGTCCGGTTGCTGCTGAGCAATTTTCCGATGCCAAGTTTCCACCAGTCGCAGTCTGTGGGTGATGATGACCTTCTTGACGGTAGTGGAAGAAGTGTGTAAAGAGGTGTCGACGATGAGGAGACACGGTTGTCAGACAGTGGTGAAGTTGTGTCAGGCAGGAAGTCAGAGGGGGGAAGACACTGAGGGATGGAGGAGATGAGGTGATGAAGACCAAGCTGGGTTGAGAGGAGCCGGGTGAACACAGTGCTTCTGAGACGGAGGAGAGTCCTCGACCAGAACAGGTTGGAAGAGGCAGTGGTGGGGCCAGACGGAGAGGCAGGGCCAGAGCAGGTGCATCAGCGCCAAATGTGTCACGTAGTGAAGCTCCCGTGGCGAGGGGAGGGCTCCCGCGGCGAGGGCTAGATTTCAGCAAGTCTGGAGGTTCTTTAAGGTAAATCACCGGAAATACGCCCATTCCGCGGACTGTGGTGTGCAACCCTTGCCAAACCAGGATCTAGCAGGGGTTCCACCACTACTAGTCTTAGCTACCACCAGTATGGCAGCATATGAATGCTAACACCCCACTCAGTGGCACCAAGCCCGTTCACTCCGGTCCATGCACACCACTGCTCCTTCCCCTGTGTCAGCTGATAGTCAGCACCCTGCCAGGGACCCCTGGCACAAAAACCCCTACGTCGCCTCACACGATCTCCACAGCATCACCAGCGTCAGTCTCCAGACCCCAGACGCTGAGCGGAAACGGAAATATAGTGCAACCCACCGCACGCCCAAGCCCTTAATGTCCATCTCCAGATTGCTAGCCTGGAGATGTTGCCCTATAGGCTAGTAGAGACGAGGCCTTTTGCAACCTCATGCGGCGGCCGCCCTCGGTATTCGGTCCCCAGCCGCACTACTTTCCCGATGTGCCGTTCCAGCCCTGCACCGACACGTGTCAGACAACATGATCCGTGCCCTGCCAACGCCGTTTCTGACAAGGCTCACCGACCACGGACACGTGGACGGTGCTGCGGGCGAGGGCCACTATATATCGCTGCGGCACATGAGGAGTGGAAGGGAGTAGTGATATCTGTCAGGTGCGTTAGTAACTTCGAGGGTCAACACAGATGGTCAGTGGCGATGCCGCCATCTCAGCCTCACCATCCCGCTGCTTGCCTGTTGAAAAACTCTCTGATCAGCAGAAGTCGGAAGCTTTGCGCTCGTCACAAGAGAAGGGGGAAGAAGATCCCTTGTTGATAGCCCAAAGCACCCTAGGTCTGTTTCTCAGTCGCATATCGGAGGAGGTGGGTGGGAGGAGGATGAGGAGGAAAGGAGGAGAATGTTGGCGAGACACAAGAGGGGACCATTGTTGAGTCCTTCACTGTTCAGCGGGGATGGGCAGAAGAGAGGAGTTGGAGGAGTTGGAGGAGGAGGAATGGACCGGTCAGGCCAGTGAGGGGAGTGAATTTACGCGTTGGTACTCGCCATATGGCAGATTTCATGCTAGGCTGCCATACCCGTGACCCTCGCGTTCAAAGAATTTATCCAGCACCGATTACTGGGTATTCACTCTCCTGGACCCCGGTACAAGCAAAATCTTTCCACTCTCATCCCTGGAGAGGAAAGGAGTGTGAGAATGCATGAATACCAGCAGGTGGGGAAAAAGCTCAACACATTTCCCTTCTGACAGCGCTAGCGGCCAGAGTGCGTAGTTTCTGGGGAAAAGTAGCGAGGGAGAGTAGGCGAGCAGGCAGCTTGTCCAGCACTGGCAAGGTACGCTTTACAAGACTTTGCCCAGCTTATGTCACCCCAGCAAGACACTGTCACTGTCCCCATCTCGGCAGAGTAGGGCTGATCTTTACAGAAAGATGGGAGGGAGTTACGTAGCGGACCAACCATCGTCCTCCTAATGATCACACAGCTCCTACAACGGGTTTCAAAGTGGAATGTGGCACGAACTGGCGCTGTAAGCTTGGAGGTTCTTCCGCCCTGCCGCTAGCGTGTTGGCCGAGCGGGTTTTCAAGTGCAGCTGGTGGCATCATCCACCGATAAGCGTACACGCCTGTCAAGACGCGCTGACAGGCTGACGTTTATTAAGATGATAAAGCCTGATTCTCTAATTTTCCAATCTCCACCAGGTGAAGGAAGCTCAAACTGAATAAGTTATCCACTCCTCCTGCTCCTCATTTTCCTCCTTCTCCTCCTCTTGTACACTAAAGCAGAGGAACTGGCTATTTTTGACAGGGCCCACTGGCTCTAGCTATAGTACTTATGCATTTAATTTTTTTGGGGGGCCACCTACCCGGTCCTTCTGTTTAAAACAATTTTTTGGGAGTGCCACATACAGGCCTAAATCTATTCAATTTTTCTGGAGGGCCCATACCTGCCTCCTCTGTTTGAAAACTTTTTTGGACGCACATACAGGCCACTTCAATCTATTTCATTTTTCTGGAGGGCCCCTAACTGCTCCTTGGTTTGAAAACTTTTTGGACTGCCACATACAGGCACTAATCTATTTCATTTTTCTGGAGGGCCACCTACTGCCCTTCTGGTTGAAAACTTTTTTGGACTGCCACATACAGGCACTATCCAAAATAAATTGTTCCATAGCAGCCTCACACGCTGTCTCCATTTGCTACCTCCAAAAGGCTGCCATATAGCGCCTCCATACATCGTTCCCCTTATCAAAAGAGGTGTGTCAGGCAGAAATTTGGGTTGTTTTCATGGATTCCACATCAAAGTTGTTAACTTTCGTCGCACCCTGCGTGTGTATCCACAAAAAATATACTGGCAAACTTTTACCATTACGGATATTATTTCAGCGCTTCCTGCGCATCGTTACATTCCCCTCACCGCCATATCCCAAACTTATAAGAACGTACTACACTAACTTGGTGCAGGCTGGGACCGAGTCTGAACCTCGGGGCTGGTCATATACTGCCGACGACAGAGGAGAGGGGGCTACTCGGTCCAGGGGTAAAAGGAGGTACTAAACATCCTCCAAACTCTCCATCCGAATTACATCGTGGGCAATGGACGCCATCAGTCAGGTTAGACCTAGGCACAGCAGCAGTGCCGTGCTAAGCGACAGCAGGGGTGCCAAAACTGCTGAGCCTAGGTGATAAAGGCACACCGCCCAAGAGCTATTACAGGGCATTCCACATCAAACTGTTACTTTGTCGCCACCCTGTGTGTAAGCCACAAAATATACTGGCAAACTTTTATCATTATACAAATTATTTCAGCGCTTCTGTCGCTTCTGTTTTCATTCCCTCACCCGCCATATCCTAAACTTATAAGAACGCTACTACACTTGATCTTATACAAAAGGTTCTTAGAAGTGCTGTTTGGGGAGTGGTAGCCTAGGACGGGCTTGGAATTGGCGAAAAGCTCGCCTGGCAGCGGAGCGCAGCTCCATGCCAAGATCCAACTAACATAGTTTTAACTGCAGCACCTTTAATCTACTACTAGTTCACTGCCCACCTCCATACTGTCCCCTATCAACGAGCGTGTTCAGGCAGAATTTTGGATTGTTTTCATGGCTTCCATGTTAACTTTGTCGCCACCCTGCTGTGTAATCCACAAAATATACTGGCAATTTTATCATTTACCAATACTTATTGAGCGCTTCTTGCTCACTCCTTTGGTTCCTTCTGCCACCCATTGGTTTTAAGCCTGGAGCCATTTAGGGTATGGTGCCATGCCACTCTCTAGCCTCCGCTGCTGCCGCTGCCTCTGCATGCCGTCCCCTATAGTGTCAGGGTCAATTATTGGATGTTTTAGATGCTATGCTGCTCCATTCTGTCACTCTGTCATGGCCATGCTGTGCCCATAATTTGGCATAATGGTGCATTTAAGCAGCCTAGAGGCATCCAGGATGCTGCCCCTGCTGTTTCCTGTCCATTTCCGTGGTGTTCCATGCTTTTCTGAGGGTTCCCAGGTGTTTGGCCAAGCTTCCTGTGCAGAGCCTTGGTCCCCTTGAAAAATGCTCGAGTCTCCCATTGACTTTCAATGGGGCTCGTTATTTCGAGTACGCACCTCGAGCGTCGGGAAAAGTTCGTCTCGAATAACGAGTACCCGAGCATTTTAGTGCTCGCTCATCTCTAGTGTGCACCTTTTTATGGTGTGTTACCTTTGGATTTGTATTGTAAACTAATTTAACATTTTTGGCTCCAACATCATTATTGATGATGAGAAAACTAGGGGAAAAATATTTGTGTAAAAAATAAAAAAAAGAAGTTTGAATAAAATTACAGTAAGGCTTATTTAAAGCAAACACAAAGCCAAAGCAAGAAAATATACTCAATAAGCCTGAAAATACATAAGACTGTTGGTACTGTCCTAGTTGTGTTTTTTTTCTCTTGGTTCCAGGATAATATTCAATGGTTAAGTACTGGGCAAAACAAAAACTTTTCAAAATGTGCCCACAAACATCTATTAGAGCTTATAGGAAATTTGTGTGCCAGTTTTCATCAGCTATATAGCATTGCACTAGATTTTTGACACATTGAGGCACAGTGGCAGATTAAGTGTCCCATGGGCCTGGGATGCTCACACGACTAGGCCCACCCAGCATCCAAACCAACATGTGCCAACAGATGTTAGGACTTCAGTACTACTCTATATCCTCTATATCCTCTATATAAAAATAATTTAATTCAAATGTGCTCTTATAACCCATCTATTTAGGAAAGCCAATCACATTCCCTAACTGCCTGAAACCTTCCACCCATACTACTGTCCAGACCAGATCTCCCTGACAGGGTATGAGATGTGGACTGCTACCCCTGGCTGGCCCGGCCTCTGTGCACTCTTGAGATGAACTCCCCCTTACACTGTAAATACTTGTTTATAATCTGAGG
Organism: Engystomops pustulosus; assembly: GCA_019512145.1. Taxonomy (NCBI): domain Eukaryota; kingdom Metazoa; phylum Chordata; class Amphibia; order Anura; family Leptodactylidae; genus Engystomops; species Engystomops pustulosus. The sequence continues at coordinate 136,853,289 of CM033644.1, forward strand.
ATCCTAATTTTACAAAAAAATTAAAAAAAGCTGGTCACAGTTATTGATTTCTGTATAAGCCCTGGAGTAGGAAATGAAGCCACTATAATAAAATGTTCAGCAGCAGCTGAACCTCATAACTGAAATATCCACAGCATAGCCCCCCTTTGATGTAATGTCCACAGTAGAGCCCCCCTTTATTGAAATGTATACAGAAGAGGCCCTCTTTAATGAAACGTTAATAGCAGAGGTCCCCTTTAACAAAATGTCCACAGAAGAGCCCCCTTCAATGAAATATCCACAATAGAGCTCCCCTTTAATGAAATGTCAACAGCAGACTCCCCTTTAATATAATGTCCACAGCAGAGCCCCCCTTATAGAATTGTCAACAGCATAGCTCCCCTTTAAAAGAAATATCCACAGCAGATACCCCTTTAAATAAATGTCCACAGCAGAGCTCCCTTTACAGAAATATCCTCAGCAGAGTCTCCTTTACAGAAATGACCACAGCAGTGCCCCCTTTACAGAAATGTTCACAGCAGAGACCCCCTTCATTGAAATGTCCACAGCAGAGACCCTCTTAACAGAAATGTCCACTGCTCGTGCTCCGCTTTAATAAAATGCCCCCTTTAATAAAAAGTTTATATCACGGTCCCCCTTTACATTAATATCCACAGCAGAGATTCCTCCTCCTATTAATGAAATGTCCACAGCTGATCCCTCATGAAAAAAAAACCCTCTATACTCACTACTCTTATTCCCGCGGCTCCATCTTCTTTTCTTCCTGTCCGTGTGACACATAAACTATGACGTATAATTTATGCGGCCGGGGCGGAAGGAGAAGACGTATTGGCAGGGCCGGGGATGAGTATAGTTTTTAGGTGATGACTCAGAATACACTCCAGAAAACTAGACAAAGGCAAACTTTGAAGAGAGGTTGTGGAGGTGCAACAAAAAAATAGCAAAAGTGCATATGTGCCACAAAAAGAAAAAAAAAAAGAATAAGGCAAGCCAAAACAAGGTTACATGTGCCTAGGGGTGGATTAAGACTGCCATGGGCCCTGGGCTGTGTGAAAATTATAGTTCCTACAAGTTGGGAATAACATCCTATGGTACTAGAATCAAGCTTCTTGGATAATGGAGGATGTGACATTTCTGTCTGCTTTCAATCTGCCCTTCCAATTTGGTGGATGGGCCCCAGGATATAACCCAAACCACCAATATTATAATCCACTACTACATGTGCCCCATTATGTCAGAGCACTATGTTAAAGCTTACCACAGTTTCTCATACAGTCTTTATTGTTGTGTTCATTATAGATTGCTGACTGCTTAATTCTGTATACCTCTGTGATACACTTGAACATATTTTTCCAGATTTAAAGACTTTGAGAGCAGACACATAATTATGATCATTTTAAATAGAACATAATACAAAATAATAATAAATATAATAAATAAATCAGACTATGTGAGGCCTATAATCACCAATGTGAGAAATCACACATAAAGTGAATAAAGAAAACATATCAAAATATTATATAAATCAAACACAACAGAACGTAATCTGGTACTCAATTTAATGTCAAAAGAAAAAAGCAAGAAAAAGAATACATTAATTTCATTGAATGTAAAGCATAACTAAAAACCATAATAATACAGACCAACATAGGAACAAAAAGAAATAAACTTCACTGATGTAATGATAATGTACTGTATTACATTATTTTTCTGATTGTTATATTTCTTTTAGATTGGTTTCTCTTTTTGCTTTACTTAATTCAGAAGGCCATACAGTAATTGTGCATATAGATGGGATTCACAGAAACAACCTAGTTGCTGGAGTTTTACAACATTTTTTTTTTTGGGGGGGGGGGAGAAACTGACAAGATGCAAGAACTGCAAGGACAGTTGAAAGGAACATTGGCAGAGGTTCCTTTGAACTGTCTTTACCAGTCCATTATTAGTAAGTCAATTAGGAACTTGGTATAGTTTCCACCAGGAACAGATGATGTCTTTAGGAAAGGCTGTTGATTTTGTAAGAATTAAATAATATGACCCCTAATGTAATCCAGTATGAAATGTTTCTTTTCATAGGTAGATTAGCTCCTTCATTATACAAAGTTCTATGGTTCACCTAAACCCCTTTTTAACCTCTAAGGTAACTACATCTTTATGGGACAGTGTGATATGTAGCAGCTTTAGTAAATACATTTGTAGAGCATTTACATAAAAAGAGCTTAATGTTTCTCATATGAAAATTTTAACCAACCTAAAGGTTCTTAATACATAAAATTGTACGTATAGTGAAAGTATAATGAATGTTCATCAGTCTTATTAATTTTCTATTTACATAACCGATAGTGAGACATAAAATATAGAAGATGCAACATTTTGTCACTTTTGCCACATCTTCCTGTTTCAGAATTGTACACTAAATGTTACATGTATCAGCTAGAATGATTTTACCGTCAATGCAACAGAGTGGTTCACTTATCTGGAAAGTCCAAAATACTCTAACTTAGTTACCTAGTTTGTTCCTTGAAATGTTTCATGTTATCATCATATATGATGTTACTTTTTTAGTGTTCACTTTCACTTGATTCAAATCGACAGTTTCCTAAAGCGGTTGTCCACTGTCAACGAATAATTGATATGGTTTGTGTAAGGAAAATCTATACAATTTTCCAATATACTTTTTATATCAATTCTATACAAAGCATCCATGTTTACTTCTAGTGCATAGAAATATGACCATGGTAACGTGATGGACATGCAGGTACGTGCACAAACCATTAGTATCATATGGCTCTGATTACTCTCTGTCATATAATGAGCTGTGCACCTTCCATGTTTACTTCCACTGGACAGAAATATGACCATGGTCACAGAGGTGCACGGGTCGTTAGTATCATAGAGAGTAATCGGAGCTGTAGGTAATAACGAACCGTGCACCTGTGTGACCATAGAAGCGTTCGATAAAATGACAACAAGCAGAGATCTAGAAAACCGTGAGGAATTGATACAGAAAGTATATTGGAAAATTGTATTATTTTTCATCATACAAACAATAACATTAATTTGCCAAAGTGGGAATACCCCTTTAATGATCAGTTCCGAAAAAAGAATGACTGCAGTATTGTAACATATACAGTACATACTGTACAAAGACTAAGACATGCAATAGTGAACAATTCAAAGTTATTCACCCAGCAGCACTTTCTGATGGAAAGGCAGGCTTGAAGAGGTGTTGTACTCTGAGGACAAGCCAAAAAGAGTGAAGAACTGGGTCCACCAGTCTGAAATATGATAATAAAGAATTTCTAATTATAACATATTAATTCACATGGACAGACAGAGATGTTTCATGCACCTCATGAGCCTCTGTATGGTGCCTTTATATGTCCATATCACAGACATGTTTTGTAAGGGCTCCTGCCCACCAAGGTGCGCTCCCCTGAGCCATAGTATCATAGTATCATAGTATATAAGGCTGGAAGGAGACGCAAGTCCATCAAGTCCAACCTTTAAGAATTAAATAAATGTTTTATCCCCATAACCCGTGATATTTTTTCTCTCCAGAAAGTCTCCACCAGGGGATTTTCCTGGGTAAAGACAGTTGAGAAGGCGACATTTAGTAGATTGGCCCTTTCCTCATCTCCTTCCACCATGACCCCCATGTTATTTCTAAGGGGACCCACACTCTCTGTTTTTAGTTTCTTATCATTTATATACTTGAAAAATAATTTGGGATTATTTTTGCTCTCCCTAGCAATATTTCTCTCAGTCTCTATTTTTGCGGCCTTTATCTGCTTTTTACAGGATTTATTTTTTATCTCTATAATCCTGTAATGCCTCATCGCTACCTTCATGTTTTAGCACCTTAAACTCTTTATCTTTCTCGCTTATTGCTTTCCTTACAAGACTAGTTAGCCACTGCCCCCCATTGCTTTACTGACTATTACGCTGAGTCCTCTTTTTTCTGTAAAAAAAGATTTATATGGTGCCCCTACCTGACCATCTTTTATTTGAATAGCCATGGGGAATTGGCTCGTCCGTGTCCCTTTTCCGTTTTGTTTGGCTGCCCCCCTCATCCAGCTCTATATAGATCGACACTCGTTAACTCTACAGATATATCGATCGACCATAGATGCTCGATAGATTATCAATGTCACGGTCATCGAAATCGTAGGCAAACTAGGTATCTATGTAGCACGGTAGAAAGAAATAGAGATCCATAGTAAGTAGAAATCCTACTCATTATGAAGGGATAGATAGACAGATAAATAGCCTAGATTCTAAGGAATAGAATGGACAGATAAGGGATCAATGTTATTGAAATGGGAAAGTAACGTGTCTTAACTGTAACGGACACTGTTATTAGTACGTGTAGATGGAAATAAACGTAAAACAGCTGAACTAGTGTGAATTTAGCCTAAAAGAAAGTTTAGAATGGGAAATCCTATTTCATGTTCTGTCTAGTGGCCCAAATATAGCTTCTACACTTATCAAATAATAGGATCCAAAAGTCAGGTATCAAATGCTCACATGGAAGTCCAGGTGTAAGCATAAATGTTTGCCGCCTGCCGCCGAACTTTTCGGTATTTGGTGATACAATTTTTTTTAATTCCCCACCTTCCCAACATTGAACAATTTTTTATTTTTTGTATAGGCCTCAACTGTGAGACAATTGTGCTTCACACGGTAGCAGCCTGTGATCTGCAGCACTAAGCACTCGGGAAACCACTTCCAGTGGCTTTCATGATGATTAGCATAATTTTTTAAAGGAATAAGGCTATGGATAACCAAACTATAAGAAGAGTAACGCCACGTCCACAGGGGTTATTTATCATTGTTTTCAGAGCTTTTTTTAGGTACAAAAAGTCACAATGAGGTTTTTTGGGCCTTTTCACTGCCAAAAAGTTTGCCACAGGACTACTTCCGCCTCTTCATTATTCTGCATAAACATATAACGTAACTAACCGTAAAAGGCAATTATGACTTGCCTCTTTTCAAATAAAATATATTATCAATAGAGCATCTCCTTGGGACAGATGTCTATTTATTCCGATCGCCGCTTCTCATCAATTTATTAAAGTGGCTTTGCCCTTAATAATGTTCTTAGTTTCTATTTTCGGTCTGGGATTCTTTTTTCAAAAGTCCAAAAAAACAAGTCTCAAATGCCATAAAAAGTTCCTACAGCAACATAGACCAGCAGGGACTGGAGTAAGTTTGAGACTTTTTATGAGACTTTTTGTAAAAGTTCTCATGTCATGAATCTTGCGGTCATATCGCGTGTCATGGGCTCCCCCGTGCGCCCGGTCTTGCAGGCGTGTGTGCCCGGCGCAACCACCTCTACCTATTTCCGTGGGGGACTTGCTGCCGAGCTCCGTCCACGTGCGTCCCCGCCTCCTAGGGCGCCCCTCGGCCCCTTCAGGAATTTAAAGGGGCAATGCACCCGCTAATTGGTGCACTGGCTGATCACTTTCCCCTGTAAAACTGGTGCACACTTTCTACACTCTTACCTGGTCTTTGTGCCTCACAAGCCTGAGAGAAATGCTATTCTGCCTGCGATTTGCCTGCGATCCTGTGTCCTCCGCATTCCTGTGTCTCCCTGCGTTCCTGTGTCTCCTAGTTGCATCTCGCCTCCTCCCCTTACCTTGTGCTGGACTTTGACCACGAGATGTCTGTCTCTCTGTACTATCACCTGGCCGCCACTGCAGACAGTCACGCCTGAGGAACAACAACCTGGTGGTACCCCCACGCCGCAGCTTGTCTACCCGCCTGGCGGCGGGCTCTGGTGAAACCGGGTACCACTTAGAATCCGGTCCCAGGTATGGTTGTGTCATCGTCTGCATGGGCCAGAGGTCTCACACCTGCAGGCCTAACGCTTGGCACAGGTTGCACTACATAGTTATATGTTTTAGGCCCCACATAATTAAGAGGTTGGTATTAGTCCCTGTGATACTTTTTAGCTTTGAAAAGTCTTAATAATCTCAGTCACGTCACACAACCGATGTGTTGAATCAACTTTTTTTGATGCATTTTAAGGCTTCACAGCCTGATCACATGCCAAGTTACAACATTGCTGTCCCCACTGCATGTGCAAAATCCGCAATGTAACCTGGGCATGGGATCAAGGCTGATCCTTTGGAAATTCATCAAAACACATAAATAAACTGTTGCAAGGCATCATGTGAGCGTCCCTCAATGTGCTCTTTGAAGACTTTTTTTATGCCCAAAAAGCCCAGGAAAATCAATGTAAATAACCCCAATGAGACCCTGTCTTTTGCCACATGTTTGTACTGTACTTCATTTTAGTGGCAAAGTTTGGCTGTTAGGTTTGCGTTTATTATCATTAAAATTGTAAGAATTTGCCATTTTCTAATTTTTAAAATCCTTACGATTTCAGCAGATACTTTTACCACCTAATTAGTGTTTTGCTGAATACGATTTCCATTAAATGTCTGCTCTACATTTTCATAATTGTTGAAATTTCTGAATAATTTATTTAAACAATGATTGAACATCATTTTTCTGTTTTTTTTCAAGGAAATTTCAGAATTGAACTTTTTTGGGGGATAATTACTGTTTTAAAGGAAATTTATATATAATAGTAGAAACAAACCCCTCAAATCTGCACCCCTCAAACTAGCATAACCAGCTTTTAGTAAATTGTTAACCCCTGATATCTTCATAGTTATAGTAAATCATAGTTAAAAAAAAAATCAAATTGTGGTAAAATTTAGAATGGGCTAAGTTATTGTAACATTTCATTTAGCCTAATATTTACACAATTTCCAGAAGGTACAAAGAATTACATTATTATGATGCCATTCTTCGTCCTCTCTCTTCTCCTTGTACAGAGCTTCCCCCGCCCACATGTGGCCTTACTTGGGCGCACAGCCGAGGACAGAAGGGAATATCGCCCTTAGCTGCCAGGGATTTTTAGTTCCTCATTGTGTCCATTCTGTAGGCTATCCATTTTTGGGTTTTATGCCCTATTGTTGAAACTTTATTGTTGACTTTTTGATGGCAAGGATTAGAAATTCATCAATTCTGTCTTTTTTTTGGTGTTCACAGTAATAACCTAACATATTTTTCTGTTTTATTCTTTGGGTCAAATAACGACTAGACTTAGATGTTTTTTCTTACGTTTTACAAAATTTGCTAAATAAAAAAACCCTAATGTGCAGAAAAATATATCATCTTTTGGCGTTCCTGTCTTCCAAATGGCATACATTTTAATTCTTTGGCTATGGAGCTGGTTTAACGGCTTGTTTTTTTTTTCAATAATATTTTTTTATTCTACGGGTGCATTCCGGATGTTTGATGGTAATTGTGTTGGTTTGTGTTATGATTTTGACCTTTTATTTGCAATATATGTCTCTTTACATGTTTTGGGGCTTTTTTGCTATTTTTTTTTTATTAACTTAGTTTTATTTTAAGAAGAACCTTTTTTTTTTTTTTTAAACTTTTTTGGAAGCCCCACCTTCACATTCTCTGATTGATTTGCTCATGATAAAGCCCTGATAATTCATGATCATATTCTCAAATACAGCAGATATCATATTTGACACTGTGCCCCCCCCCTTTTTTAAGAACCCATCACAGATAGATTCTTGCAGCACTCGCCTGAGCTTAGCCATGGGTCCTGATTGGAAACTTCATGGTGCTATTACAAAGCATCATGCTCCCTAAATGATGCCAGGAGGGGGGGCGCTCGTGGGGGAGAGACCCCCATAATGCTGTTAAATGCAGTGGTTGCCCTGAGCACAGCAATTTAATGGTTAAACACCACAATAGACTGTCTCTGACCCGTTAAGATCCAGCTGGCCACCCCATGTATACTCAATGTCTGCCCGCTACCGATCTCAAGCTGAACTGGGCATTAGTTCGCGTCCGATACATTAAGGTTAATAATGTTCTTATGCTTAATTACTTGGATTGTTGTTCAAAAAGTTACAAAAAAGTTGCAAACGCATAAAAGCCCCAGCACTGCTCCACCCCAGGACTGAAGTGACTATTCAACCTTTTATGGCGACTTTTTGCAAAAGTCCATGTAAACTGGCTTGTGTATGGGCTCTGTCACTATAAGCGGTTGTTCTAAGTTCTCTGTTTATGCTTGATTAATAAAGTTGTGGAAATAGTTCCTCTTGGGTTTTTTGTCACGGTTGTCCCGCGACCCCATCCATGCCTCGCTCGGTCCCCGCTCCAAGCGGGCCCGCAACTTTTCCCCTGTTTTTGTCTTACCTCTCCACAACTCCTGCTCACATCCGGCAGTACGCGCGGCAGACCCCCCACCTACGGCAACGCCACGCAGCGCATGAAGATTGAAAAGGGACAGCACACACCTAATTGGTGCTGCCAGTTCCTGATTTTATAAAGCTGGCCACTCCTACATTCCCCGCTGGATCAGAGATATATGTTCGTTCCTGTGTCTCCTGCGTTCCTTTTTCTCCTGTCCTCCTGTGTGTTTCCTGTGTGCACCCGTTGAATCCTGCTTTCTTGTTCTCGCGTGTGTTTCCTGCTCCTGAGTTCCCGTGTCCTCGTTCCTGTGTGTCCCTGTGTTCCGTACCCCATCCTGCTGGACCACCGTTGCTGCCTGGATTGACCCTGTGCCTGATTACGAGAGTGTCTTCCACTAAGGTACCTCAACCTCGGCTGCTGCACGGCTAATTGCACCTGTGGAACGACCTGGGTGGTACCCTGCCACAGCGAGAAACCAACCCCCCGCTTTGCGGCGGGCTCTGATGACTACCATGTGTCCACTTAGACCCGGTCCCAGGCACTGGTACCACAGCCTGTGGTGGTCCAATGATAAATACCCCTATGATTACGTGGCCATAGTTTATCCCTGCTTGATTTTTGGATGGTAAATTTCTTTAATAAAAGATTGGTCCAATACGCTGCATAGACCAGTGCTTCTGCAGCGGACAGGTCTGGTATGGGGCGGACTCCTTGCCTTTCTTCATGCCTTGTGGTCCATTTTGCCTGGTTGTGTGGCCGCCTGACGGATTCATCAAAGTTTTAAAGCCCTTGATGTACCCACCGGACAGAGGTGCGTAGCCGTTATCATACCCCCATGTTTATGATGACTTTACTGTGCTCATTATTTTATTTGCATCCCTAATTTCTTTACGCTACCCTGTCTACATGGCCAAACCTATCCAATAAACCCCTGGCATCCAGAATATTTACTATATACTTGTGGGTGTACCTTCTTTTTTGGACTGGGAGAGTCACTTGGATGGTATAATAGTTTTACCAATAAATCACTTTTCATATATTTTTGTTGTATTATTTTCAATGGAACAATGGTTACATTTATTGATGTGATTACCTTGAACATATATTAGAGTAATGAATTTATATTTAACGAAATCAACCACTCAAAAACATTAAAAAAAACCTAGAATACTCACTCTTCCTGCCTCTTCACCTTGATCCATCACTGTCCGTCGCTGGTCTTGACACGCCGGGATCACCTAGAAAGACGTTAGAAGTACAGCAATGACACGAGACAGGCCAGTTTTCCCCGGCTGCTAATTATGCACAACCCTCATCTCCTCGCACTCCCTGCTGGGAGTATGGGTGAGATGTAAGGTGACGTCAACATGACATCCCCCTCCCCCGCTGAGCATGTGTAAGGGAGGTTTTGCATGGGCATGTGCTCCATGCTGCTAATTATAACTTTCTTTTCTAGGTGAGCCCGGCTGTCCAGACTACGACGCTGGGATCAAGATAAGTGGAGAGGAGGTGAGATTTCTAAAGGTTTTTTTTTTTTGCTTTTTGAATGTTTGATTTCGTTATATTCTCAATATTTTCTACTGCACTATAGACAGAGCCAGCTGACAACTCCCTGTAAAAAGTGTCAGCAATTGATTCACAATTCGTATTGAGCTATTTTAAAACCTTTACTAGAATAAAACCATGTTTCCTGTTTGTTTGTCTTTGAGTATTTTGAGGCAATGTCTGGCTGACAGCAAAAGAGCATTTGTTTTATAATCGATTTTAAATGTTAGGACTTTTTAGACAATTGTGGGAGAATATCATTATGTTCCTATTAGACCTTTACATTTGCTGTCTATAACTATACAGTCTTCTGCCCGCCAATTTATAATCAGTTGGATGATGATGATCAATCATTGTAGGCCTGTCCATTTTACCATAGATTTGGAAAAGTATGAAAAGTCTTGATAAGGGGCGGGGCTGGGCAGCGCAGGTATCGCCACACGTTGCTGAGCTCCGTGTGCATAGGACCCAGAAAGTGGCACGTCGCCAACTCACCAGGAGAAGCGGCAACCCCCTCCAATATCACCCAGACTACCTCCCACCCTCTGAAGCATGGAAAAGCAAAAAAAAGAATGGGAACGTCAAACTGACGGAATTCTTTTTCCCCACGCGCGCCCTCAGGAACAGCAGCCTCTCAACAGGTACATCCCGGCTCAGCTTCTCACTCTTTCAAAGCGGAGGCACTCCCTGCTCTCACAACTCCAGCTCTATTGCACTCCTTTATCCCAAGAGGCCATATCTCCAGCGAGCAGCCCCAGGCCACATACGTCATACAAACCACACCCATCTCTGGTGCACGCCCTACAACAAGGGAGGTTAATCCCCAGCCGAACGTTTTTCCCTGCAGGAGGACCTTGGGTCAGAGGACTTTACTTATATCTTTATTAAGTGGATCTACATCATCCACTCCAGCGAGACATACAATCTGCTTTATCTGTTTTTTCTAAAGGAGTGTTGTGAAACTGGCGCTCATCAGCACATTGGAGGAGAACATACAGAATTAATGGGCCATAATGAGCTGTGGACGCAAACAATGCGTTTGAAGAGGAGGTGAGAGACTGCGTCTGAAAAATGGCGCATAGAAGATTCGTTCCAGGAGGAAAATGTGAGATTCAGGGGTAACCAGAATTGATCAACAGAGACGCTGAAGAATTCCTAACTGATTTCTTTGTGGCCTTATTAACCACCCTGACTCACCCCAGTCAGATTTACTAAATGACCGGGTACATTGCCTTCCTAAGCAAAACCCTTCTGCAATCGGTACTAGAGTATGTGACCGGGCAAGTTACATTTCTTTTCATTGTAAAGAAACGTAATGAAAAAGGCAAGAAACTCTGAAGAAGTACTTAAGGATTTTTGAAGGTAATCTCCCTATTTACAGATTTATCAGCTGTCACTCTAGCCAGGAGCGGGAGTTTCAAGAGGGGGGCAAAAATTCTGCGGGCACATAACATCCCTTACAAGTGGGATCCCATTAAACTTATAGTACCGAAAGATGAAGGAATGGAGTAGCTCTCCCCGTAAAAACTTCAAGAGCTACTAAAAGACTGGAAGCTTACACCGGAGGGGAACCTTCTACATTTACAAGCGGCCACAACAACTTCCCACCTAGAATAAGCCGTGGGAGACAGTGACTGAAAAAGTGAAACAACCATCGTTAGTCGTCCATTGTGAGCGTCTGAATGCAAACCATTCTCTTCTTTTTTCTATTTTTGTCTCATTTAGGTGAGAATATATGGTATTATTCATTTTGTGACATACTTCACGTGCATTGTTTCCTTTCCTTTGTTTCCTTGTTTTTTTTTTGTCCCTGTTTTTTGCAGGCATGAGAACTTAGTAAACTAGTTGCAAAATTGGGTATCCTTCACTCACCGGCCACTTTATTAGGTACACCATGCTAGTAACGGTTGGACCCCCCCCTTTTGCTTTCATCAAGAAACTGCCTCAATTCTTCGTGCATAGATCACAATGTGCTGGAAGCATCCTCATAGATTTTGGTCCATATTGACATGATGGCATCACACAGTTGCCGCAGATTTGTCGGCTGCACATCCATTGATGCGAATCTCCCTTCCACCACATCCCCAAAGATGCTCTCTATTTTGATTTTGATCTGGTTACTACTGTGGAGGCCATTTGAGTCAATGAGTGAACTCATTGTCATGTTCAAAAAACATTCTGAGATGATTCCGCTTATGACATGGCGCATTACCTTCTGAAAGTAGGCCATCAGATGTTTGGTACATTGTGGGTCAAAGGATGGACATGTCAGCAACAAGTACTCATGTAGGCTTTGGCGTTGCAACGATGCTCAATTGGTACCAGGGGCCCAAAGAGTGCCAAGAAGAATCTTTCCCAACCATGACACACCACCACAGCCTGACCAACCATTGCATCAAGGCAGGATGGATCCATGCTTTTCATGTTGTTGATGCCAAATTCTGACCCTACCATCCGAATGTCGCAGCAGAATCGAGACTCAAGCAGACCAGGCAACGTTTTTCCATCTTCTACTGTTCCAATTTTCCGATGAGCTTGTGCAAATGTAGCCTCAGTTTCTGTGTAGCTGAAAGGAGGGCACCCGGGTGTGGTCTTCTGTCTGCTGTAGCCTCGCCTCAACGTTTGAGTACTAGGCGTTCAGAGATGCTCTTCTTCCTACTTGGTTGTACGGGTGGCGATTTGAGTCAACTGTTTGCCTTTCTATCACTCGAACCAGTCTGTGTCTGCCCATTCTCCTCTGACGCTCTGGCATCAACAAGTCATTTCCTTCCACATAACTGCCGCTCACTGGAGGGTTTTGTTTTCTTTTTCGGCTGACCTTCTCTGTAACCCCTAGAGAGTTTGTGCGTGACAATACCAGTAGATCAGGCATTTTCTGAAATAACTTCAGACCAGCCCTTCTGGCACCAACAACTCTGCCACGTTCAAAGTCACTCAATCCCTTTTCTTTTCCCCATACTGATGCTCGGTTGAACTGCAGAATTGTCTTGACCCATGTCTACTGGCCGTAAATTCACTTGAGTTGCTGCCATGGTGATTGGGCTGATTAGAAATTCATGTTAACAAGCAGTGGACATGTGTACCTAATAAAGTGGAACTGTTGTATGCAGTATGTATATAAGCATGTAAATTCTCAGTCAATTGGTACTAAAAATAACCTCAAAGCAGATGTATTTTTTTGGACATGGAATCCTTACTTAAATCAAGAGGATATATTTAGGTTGCAATCATTTTCCTTCCACGACATTTTTGGCAGCACCGACGGTAGTAAAGAACAAGGTACATTTATCGCAATTAAAAATACTGTTGCCTTCTCTCTTATAAAAAAACTGTGGATATATCTGGGCCAGATTTAATTTTTCACTTTTGTACATCATGTATACTATATACATTGGTATCTGTAATAGGCCAATGTCCCACAGACCAAATTCTTTAGGACTTGAGACTCTTTTTTTCTCTAGTCCAACTCTTGCAGCAGGCTCTACTCTCTTTGCGTTGATTTTAATATGACCATGTGGCCATCATGGACACATCTAAATGCTGCATATTGATAATGGATAATGCCACTGATCATCAACTAGACTCATGAGGAATATTACTAGATGTGTGGCGCTTAACAGCACCCCCAGAAAGAGATTATTCTTTTTTTTTTCCCATCCCACAAGGGTCCCTATTAATCGAGTAATAAGCCTAGTTTTTTCAGCACAAATTTGTGCTCAAAAACCCTAACTCTGCTTATACTCGATTCAACTAAAACATAAATACAAACTCACCTTTCTGACGTCACCCCATAGGTCCTCTTCTGTCTGAACAAGTGTGATACAGAAGAGGACCTATGGGGACGTCGGAAAGATGAGTACAGTGTTATTTTTTTCCTACTACAGGGGCTGGGCAGGCTGTTATGCTACAGGGGTTGGGCAGTCTGTTCTACAGGGGGCTGGCAGACTATATACTGGGGGCTGTAAACCAATGGCATTTGTCCCACCCTCGCCTTATACTTCGAGTCAATATGTTTTCCCATTTTTTTTGTTGTTAAATTAGGGGCCTTGGCTTATACTCCCTACTCGGGCGGCTTATACTCGATATATCGGTACTTCCCTGGCATTTCTTCCCTGTCCGACCACAATCTTTTTGGTAGCAATTAAAAACGTCAAAAATAGGAATGATAAAAGCTCAGACAGATCGTGCCCTATTTATTTGGAGATAGAAGCGAAATACGACAGCCTAGCTCTAGAATTTGGGCGCCTAAGTAATTTTCTCCATCTCCACCCAAATTTTGTGAGACACAGGATAGAATTTGAAAGAATTTTTTCACCAACTAACCATGTTGAAGATATTCCCCCAGAAATACTTTTGGTGCTCACATAAGATTTTATGAGAGTCATTTCAGGGGACTAGCAGCAGCAAACTATAAGAGTGAACACTAAAAAAACAACATATTATGGCTGGCCTAATCCACTGCTTCTTCCATGCATTAAATAAATCTAATTAATTGCCCTCAAAGAGGGGGTGTAAGGGATCTAACAACTGCATTTACCATTTGAATCTCCATAATACAGAAAGCTTACAAAAATGAAAGATCTCTCACGACTCCTCTTGGCAATAAAGCCTTAACAATTCTGGTGCATCACTAAAAAAGAGAGAGTCAAAAATAGCACATCAGCTGCTCAACTCAAAAAATGAAAAAGGTGGCATGATTCCCCGCAAATGAAGAGGACATGGTTCTGCACTATAATCATTTAAGATGATGAGGCAACCTCACAACCACCTTAGAGGGATTAGAACATTTCTAGATGGTATAATTTTACCTACCCTATCTCAGACAATGCCTTCTTTTAGCCAACCCTATTTCGGAAAAAGAACATTGTTTAGAGCAATCAGGTCAGTAAAAAATTACAAAGCACCAGGGCCCTGATGGCCTAACTATGAGTATTACAAGGCCCATATTGATATCAATCATAGTCCCACATCTAACAAGGTATTTAACCTCCATTTAGTCTTCAGGCATAATCCCTACAGAAATATGTTAGGCTGCTATTTCAAAACCTTGTCTATCCAGGGAGAACTACAGACAGACTCTCACAATTTTCGCCTATATTGCTCCCTGCAACACTGATCTCAATACACTCAAAAATATTGTTGGCCGAGAGGCTGGCCCCCCTTTGTTCAGGGTGAGGTCTCGTCTGATGGCACGAGGCGATCATAGATATATAACTGTGTGGACGGGCTGACGCCGTTTCTGCTTATTTCACTGATCAGATGAAGGCTTCGATAGAGTGCATTGGATATTTAAGAGAGGTCTTGGTGAGATTTGGATCATGCCTGAAGCATTAAAGTATTATTGGCTTATATACTGTAGCCTAAGGCATAGGTAACTATGTCTGGGGTAGCTCCTGAACCCCTTTGATATCACAAATGGAACCCGTCAAGGGTTCCTTTATAGCCATTAATCTTTACTCTAATATGACCCTATCAGAGACCATAACATAGTCTTTTGCTGATGATGTCATAGTTTTCACTCACACAATCCGAAGGCCTTGTTAAGAAGTAATAACACACACCCTCAAGATTTCAAGAATAATCCTACTACAACTCAACACTATAAATCAATCATCCTAGGATGACACTAGATAACAAAATCATGAGTAGCTTAAATCAGCTATCCATTTGCCTGACTTTCATATCTTGGACATAAGCGACTATTCGAAACTACACCACCATAATTATGTCCCCCTATAAGATCACAATAAAACAGACATAGCACATTAACGAGAAAGGCGTATGTACTCCTTGGTGGGAAGGGTTAGCTGCGGTAAGATATTGGTTCTCCCAAAATTCCACAATCTTTTTAGAAACAAACAACCAATTCAACGTATACCAAAACATATCTCCTTAAACTCCAGGATATAATATTATGTATGGGGAGAAAGCAGACCTAAAATAGCGCAAAAACTTTATATACCCACAACTGATAAGTGGGTTGGTCTCCCACGCAATCACAAGCTATTAGGAGCCGCAATTCATCAGGCGAGGCAGTGGTTTTCACTCCACAAATAAACAATGGATACAAATAGAAAATAACACGTTACAAAAAAAGAATATATCAACAGTTATTTGGGCAAGCGCTATATCCTTACACTCCCTTCCATAGTCCCCTATAGTACAAGCAGGAACGCCAATGGGAAGATATTCCCAAAACTCCCCAATTAATTCACTAAAGTGCGGGATCTCAGTGCAAAGTGGCGTCTCAACAGATTAGATGATTTAGACTACAGAATTGATAAAAAATGGCACTATAAAAATAGAAGATTTTTGGGATATTAAGGCATTTAATGCGTTTGTAGACATTTAGCAACAAAATGTAAACATTCTAAAAGGATTTGTTATGTATAGATTAACCATTTTCTGTTCAGAAATTCCCTCAAAAACATGAAAGAGTCCAAGACAGCCTTTGACGTTCTTAAAGCCTGAAAAAGTTTCTAAGGGTATCCACTTTAGCATATAGGCCAATAGAAGAAGTTGAAAATGCAGTAAGACTTAGGGATAACTATTGATGAGGAGGCCTGGAATGTAATGTTTAAACTATCCTCTTCTTTCAAATGCACATACATATGGGAAACAGAAGGAAAATAAAAATTACACAGATGGTATTACACTAGTAACTGCAAAAATATTCCCAAACTGTTCAAGTACTGGTTGGAGGTGCCAAACGGGATATGGAGATTGCTTCATATATTTGGAATGTGCCGTGTACCGGGGGTATGCGTACAGGTGAGAATCTATTAACAACATTGTTTGAAACCACCCAGCACATAACCCACCAGCATTAACCCTTCTAGGCTTGGGTTATCATACTATTTACCAGAGGAACAAACATAGTATTTCGCATGTTTTTATCAAACACGGTCATCACTATCATAGCCCCTATGGAAGTCCCCCAAAAAAAATACAGTCCATTCACCGAAACTAACTAGGCGAGTGCCCCCCCCCCCAATGTGATATGTAATTTGCGAGGGTGTGGCTTATAAAATGACACGCAAAGAATTAATTATGCTGAGATGGGAACCCATGGAGATGTCTATCTTTTAAGGCAAAATGTAGAAGGACCAGGGTCAGAAATACAGATGGCGAACATACCGTCCGAGCTTGATGCTCGATCGACATTAGCGACTCGTAACTGACTCGTTGCTCGACGAGTATTTCGCCCGCTCGGAAAATGGCAGCTCCCGCCGTTTGCTTTTTGGCGGCCATAAACAGAGCCAATCACAGCAGGAACCTGCACTCCACCCAGATGACGTGGTACCCTTACAACGTCCGATAGCATGTTGGTGGCCACAGACGTGACCCTGGATAGACTAGCCGCTGCGCCCGCGCTGCATCGGATCATCTTCGTCTGGATGCCGTAGGGAGAGAGTGCTGCTGGCCAGGGAAAGCGTTAGGGTGTTCTATTAGTCTTCGTAGGCAGGAGTGATTCGCTACAACAACCCAAACGCCCCCTTATTAGGCTACAATAACGTTATACTTTTTTTTTTTTATGTTGACTTGTGGCTGGGCCTTGCTGGCACTATAGTGCAGCTAAGACCAAATTGTGAGGAAATTAGCAGGGGGGATTAGCGGACTTCCGTTGTGTTAGCCCTTGTGACACAACATATCCACCTCAAACACCAAGTGGGAAAATTTATTAGGGGTTTGACTTCAATTAGGCACAGTCTGCCAGTTTCTTTTTTTTTTTTATTTTAACGTTTATTTTTTAATACTCAGTGTCATCTCATATTGACATAGTAGGTGGCTTTAATACTTGGCTAGAAAAATGCCATAGAGAATCCAAACGGCTACTTACGCTACAGTTAGCGTTATATATATGTGTGATTTCTGGTTGATCTGCTGGTGCTTGTAGTTATCTGCACGTGCATATACTAGCAAATTGTGAGTCAATTTGGAGTGAGACTTGCGACCACTGGTGTTTTGGCTAGAGTGACGCACATATCCATCCAAGACTCAAGAGTTTTGGGAAAATTTATTAGGGCCCGGGGTGTGTATTCAAATTAGTCAACAGTCTGCCATTTCCTTTTTTTGTTACGTTTTATTTTTCAACATATCAGCGTCATCTTCATCTGGCATAGTGTGGCTTTAATACTTGGGCTAGTAAAATAGCCATAGGAAAATCAACGGCTTACTCTAGCCCTACGAGTAAGCGTTAATATATTTATTTGATTTCGGTTGATCTGCTAGGTGGCTGTTAGTTGCTGCTGTGCATTCTACAGCAATTGTGAGCATTGGAGTGAGACTTGCGACCACTGTGTTTGTGCGCTTCTTAGCTGAGACCATTCCATCGCAAAGACCGAACGTGGGAAAAATTTATTAGGGCCCGTGGTTGTATTCAATTAGGCACATCTCCATTTCTTTTTTATTGTTACGTTTATTTTTTTCATAACTCAAGCGTCATCTCATCGGCATAGTTAGTGTGCTTTTAATCTGGCTAGCAATAGCCAGTAGGAAGAATCAAACGGCTCTACTAAGCCTACAGTAGCTATATATATTTATTTACTGGTTGATCTGCGGTGGCTGTAGTTTGCTGCGAGTGCATCTACTAGGCATATTGTGAGCAATTTGGAGTGAGACTTGCGACCACTGTGTTTTGCGCTTACGGACGCACATTCCATCGCCAAAGACCGAGTGGAAATTATTAGGGCCCGGGGTGATTTCAATTAGGCACGTCTGCATTCCTTTTTTATTTTAACGTTTTATTTTTTTCATAACTCAGCGGTCCATCTCATCTTGGCATAGAGTGTGCTGTAATACTTGGCTCGAAAATAGCCATAGAGAATCCAAACGCTCTTACTTTACCCTACATAGCGTTATAATATATTTGATTTCTTCGGTTGATCTGCTGGTGGCTGGTCCTTGCTGCGTGCATCTACTAGCAAATTGTGAGCAATTTGGAGTGAGACTTGCGATACATGTGCTTTGACGCTTAGTGACGCACAATCCACGCCAAAGACCGAAGTGGGAAATTTATAGGGCCGGGGTTGGATTTCAATTAGGCACAGTCCTTGCCATTTCCTTTTTTATTTTAGTTTTATTTTTTTCATAACTCAGAGTCTCTCATCGCATAGTAGTGTGCTTTAGACTTGGCTAGAAATAAGCCATAGGAGAAACCACGGCTTACTGCGCCTACAGAATATCGTTATATATAATTGATTTCTGTTGATCTGCTGGTGGCTGTAGTTGCTGCAGTGCAATCTATAGCAAATTGTGAGCAATTTGGAGATGAGACTTGCGACCACTGTGTTTTGCGCTTAGTGACGCACAATCCATCGTAAAGACCGAAGTGGGAAAATTTATTAGTGGCCCGGGGTGTGGATTTCAATTAGGGCACAGTCCTGCCATTCCTCCTCCCTTTTTATTTAACGTTTATTTTTTTCATACTCAGCGTCATCTCATCTGGCCAATAGTGGTGCTTTAAATACTTGGCTAGAAATAGCCATAGGATCCAAGGCCTTATCTTACCGCTACATAGCGTTATATATATCTTTGATTTTGTTGATCGTGGTGGGCTGTCCTTGTGCAGTGCATCTACTAGCAAAATTGTGGCAATTTGGAGAATGAGACTTGCGACCATGTGTTTTGCGTTAGTGACGCCATATCCACTCGCAAAGACCCGAAGTGGGAAAATTTAATTAGGGCCGTGGTTGTATTTCAATTAGGCACAGTCCTTGCCATTCCTTTTTTATTTACGTTTATTTTTTTCATAACGCAGCGTCATCTCATCGGCATAGTAGTGTGCTTTACATACTTGGCCTATAAAATTCCATAGAGAATTCCAAACGGCTTACTGTAGCGCCTATCAGTAGCGTTATATATTTTGAATTCAGGTTGATCTGCTGGGTGGCATGTAGTTGGCTGCAGTGCATCTACTAGCAAATTGTGAGGCAATTTGGAGTGAGCTTTCGACCACTGTGTTTTGCGCTTAGGGACGCACATACTCCATCGCAAAGACTGAAGTGGGGAAATTATTAGGCCCGGGTTGATTTCATTAAGGCACAGTCTTGCCATTTTCCTTTTATTATTGACGTTTATTTTTTTAAAATAATCAGATGTCATCTCATCTGATAGGCAGTGTGCTTTCATACTTGGCTAGAAAATAGCCATGCAATAGGATGCCTCGTTGGTTTTAAAAACTAAAAACACAGCAAAAAAAAAAAAACACAAAAAAAAGCTAAAAAAAAATTAAGTTTAACTCTCATTTTCAAAATGTTTTAAACCCGAGGCTGGGTAGAGGACTTGAGGCTGGGGCGGGAGGGGCTTCAACTACATGCAGATGGGTAGAGGGGCCGTGGTCCTGGGCGGGGTGAGACACCACTGCTTATGAGGGAGCAGGGGAACCCAGCAGAGCACACTCCCTAGGTTCATGTCTGAAGTACTGGGACTCGTGGTAGAGCACTGTGAGCCGCAGAACCCAGTGCGACAGGTGATGTCGTGGATTGCCGACAATGCTTCGAGCAATTTGTCCACCAGTCATCTTCCACGCGGCCACCATGTCAACCGAAATCGCACTCCTCCTCAGCTCCTGCACCTCAGCCTCCTCCCCCCAGTCTGCCCCCTCCCACATCAAAATTTGCCATTTGGAACCGTGCATACTCTGAGGAACTGTTTCTGGACCCTTTCCACAGTCACAACCATTGTCCGGTTGCTGCTGAGCAATTTTCTGAATGCCCAGGTTTCCACAGTCGCAGTCTGTGGGTGATGATGACCTTGTTTGACGTACTGAAGAAGTGTGTTAAAGAGGGTCCTGAGAAGAGAGCAGAAGGTGTGTAGAAGTGGGAGGAAGTTGTGTAGTAGGGACGGAGGTGAGGGGGGAATAGATAGGGCGAGGGATACGGAGTGATGACCCTGAGGTTGACAGACCCAAGTGGGTGAGAGCGGTGAACACAGTTCATTCTGAGACGGAGGAGAGTCCTCGGACCAGAAACAGGTGGGGGGGAAGAGGCAGTGGTGGGGGCCAGACGGGAGAGGCATGCTGTGCATCAGCGCCAAATGGTCAACTAGGAAGCTCCGTAGCGAGTTGCTCCTTGCGTGCGAGGGCTAGATTTTCAGAGTCTGGAGGTTCTTTAAGGAAACACCGGAGAGACCGACGGACTGTAGGTGTGCCACATTTGCCAAACCAGGCAGCAGGGGTTCCAACACTAATACGTTACTACCACCAAGTTATGCGCGGCATATGAATGCTAAAACAACACCACTCAGTGGCAACAAGCCGTCACCTCCGGCCGTGCACACCACTGCTCCTTCCCCTGTGTCACTGATTAGTCGCCCCCTGCCCAGGACCCTGCCAAAAAACCCCACACCCTAGCGCGCGTCGCTCCAGACTCCTCCACACATCCACCAGCGTTCAGTCTCTCCATCCCACGACGCTGGAGCGGAAACGTCAAATATAGTGGCAACCCACCCCGCACGCCCAAGCCCTTAAATGTGCACCTCCTCAGATTGCTCTAACACTGGAGATCTGCCTTAGGCTAGTAAGAACCGATGGAATGTATCGATAGAGCTATGGACGACGGCGCCCCTCGTGTATTCGGTCAACAGACGAACACTATTTCTTCCGATGTCGCGTCTCAGCAATGCCACAGCACGTGTCAGACACATAATCCGTGCCCTGACAACGCGTTTTGACAAGGTCCACTGACCCGGACAATGGACGAGGATGCCGGAGGGGCCACTATATTCGCTGACGGCACATTTGGTTAACTGGGTGGAGGCTGGGACCGATTCTGTACCCTGCGGCTGTCATGACTGCCGACGCCGAGTATTGCGGGGCCTACCTCGGTCCAGGTGTTTCAGTGCCTACTATGCCTCCGTCCTCCCCCACCCCTCCTCCACCTCCTCCTCCGAAACCGACATACGGGTGGCATGCGCCATCAGTCGGTAGCTCCAGGAACAGCAGCAAGTGCCCTCGCTAAGCGACAGCAGGCGTGGGTCTTCAAAGCTGAGCCTAGGCGATAAAAGGCCACGTCGCCAAGAAACTATTACAGGGCATCACGGCGCAGGACTGATCTGTGGCTGGCAACCGCTGAACCTGAAGCCTGCCCATGGGTTAAATCGATAGTTAGCGTTTCCTCAAGACATACCCCATCTGTCTGATTTGCTCACGAAGGTGACGCGATCTGTGCGCAGTTCAGGAAGTCAGCACAGATGCTGCCACTTCAGGGCAGCGCAGCGCCGCCTCCAATCCACTGCCCGCTCACCGACTGTTTGTGCGACTGCCGACGATGTGGAATTCACAACACTGACCATGTTATCCAGAGTTTACCAGCAGCGCCAGCGATTGTAGACTGCCAGATGTCAACTTCGACCAGAACTGGTAGTCGGTCAGTCAGCTTCCTCAAGTCTACAATAGGAGTGGACGTGGATATCTGATATACTCTGTCAGGTCTGAGTAACTTTGAGGAGTCAACACCAGATGGTCAGTGCGATGCCACCTCATCACCTCCCATCCCTGCTTGGCCTGTTAAAAACTCTCTGGTCAGCATAAGTCGGAAGCTTTGCGCTCCTCACAAGAGACGGGGAAAAATTCCCTTGTTGATAGCCAAGCACCCTTAGGTCTGGTTTCTCCAGCATATGAGGAGGTGAGTTTGAGGAGGCTGAGGAGGAAAGGAGAGAATGTTGGCGAGACCCAAGAGGGGACCATTGTGAGTCCTTCACTGTTTCGCGTGTATGGGCAGAAGAAGAGGAGTTGGAGGAGTTGAGGAGGAGGAAATGGACAGTCAGGCCAGTGAGGGGAGTGAATTCTTACGCGTGGTTACTGCTGGCGCATATGGCAGATTTCATGCTAGGCTGCCTATCCCGTGACCCTCGCGTTCAAAGAATTTATTCCGCACCGATTACTGGGTATTTCCCTCTCCTGGACCCACGGTACAAACAGCAAATCTTTCCACTCTCATCCCTGCAGAGGAAAGATGTGAGAATGCATGAATACCAGCAGGCCACTGGTGCACAGCTGAACAGTATTCCCTTCTGACAGCGCTAGCGGCAATGAGTGCGTAGTTCGGCGGGACAAGTAGCGCGGGGAGTAGGCGAGCGGCAGCTTGTCCAGCACTGTCAGGGACGCTTTTACAAGGCCCTTTTGCAGCTTTTATGTCACCCCATCAAGACACTGTCACCTTCCCCAGTCTCGGCAGAGTAGGGCGGTCTTTACAAAGATGTGAGGGAGTACGTACTTGACCATACATCGTCCTAAATGATCACACAGCTCCCTACAACTACTGGGTTTCAAAGCTTGGACATGTGGCACGAACTGGTCACTGTACGCCTTGGAGGTTCTTGCCTGCCCTGCCGCTATCGTCTTGTCCCGAGCGGTTTTTCAGTGCGACTGGTGGCATCATCACCGATAAGCGTACACGCTGTCGACTGACAGCGTCTGACGGCTGACGCTTATCAAGATGAATAAAGGCCTGGATTTCTCCTAATTTCCAATCTCCACCAGGTGAAGGAAGCTCAACCTGATAATTATCCACTCCTCTCCTCCTCCTCCTCATTTTCCTCCTTCTCCTCCTCTGTGAACATTAAAGCAGAGGAAACTGGCTATTTTTTGACAGGGCCCACTGGCTCTAGCTATAGAACTTATGCATTTAATTTTTGGAGGGCCACCAACCCGGTCCTCTGTTTTAAAAAACATTTTTGTGAGTGCCACATCGGCCACTCATCTATTCAATTTTTCTTGGAGGGCACCTACCTGCTCCTCTGGTTTGAAAACTTTTTTGGACTGCCACATACAGGCACTCAATCTATTCAATTTTTCTGGAGGGCCACCTACCTGCTCCTCTGGTTTGAAAATTTTTTGGACTGCCACATACAGGCACTCAATCTATTCCATTTTTCTGAGGGCCACCTACCTGCTCCTCTGGTTTGAAAACTTTTTGGACTGCCACATACAGGCCTCAATCTTTCAATTTTTACTGGAGGGCCACCTACCTGCTCCTCTGGTTTGAAAACTTTTTTGGACTGCCACATACAGGCACCAATCTATTCCATATTTCTGGAGGGCCACCTACCTGCTCCTCTGGTTTGAAAAATTTTTTGAACTGCCACATACAGGCACTCAATCTATTCCATTTTTCTGGAGGGCCACCTACCTCTCCTCTGGTTTGAAAACTTTTTGGACTGCCACATACGGCACTCAATCTATTCAATTTTTCTGGAGGGCCACCTACCTGCTCCTCTGGTTTGAAAATTTTTTGGACTGCCACATACAGGCAATATCCAAATTGAATTGTCTCCATAGCAGCCTCCACACGTTGTCTACCATTGCTACCACTCCAAAAGTCGTCCATATAGCTGCCTCCATACTCGTCCCTTTATCAAACGAGGTGTGTGTCAGGCCGAAATTTGGGTTGTTTCATGGATTCCACATCAAAGTTGTTAACTTTGTGCCACCCTGCTGTGTTATCCACATAATACACTGGCAAACTTTTACCATTTTACGGATATTATTTCATCGGCTTCTGCGCTCTGTTTACATTCCCTCACCCCATATCTAACTTATAAGACACGCTACTACACTTGATCTTATACAAAAGGTTCGTTAGAAGTGCTCGTTTGGGGAAGTACCTAGAACTTGGTGCAGGCTGGAACCGGTCTGACCCTGGGCTGTCATATACGCCGACGTCAGAGGATTGCGGGGCCTACACTCGGCAGGTGTTTCAGTGCCTCTATGCCTCCTCCTGCCTCCCACCCCACCTTCCACCTCCTCCTCCTCCGAATTACCATCCGTGGGCATGCCGCCATCAGTCGGTAGCTCTAGGCACAGCGCAGTGCCGTCGCTAAGCGACAGCGGCGGTGCTCAAACTGCTGAACCTAGGTTGATAAAAGGCACACCGCCCAGAGCTATTAAGGGCTTTCCAACATCAAACTTGTTACTTTGTCGCCATCTGTCTGTTAAGCCACAACATATACTGGAAAACTTTTTTTCGCATTTACGGATCTTATTTCAGCGCTTCTGCGCAGATGTTTACATTCCCCTCACCCGCCAATCCCAAACTTATAAAACGCTACTACACTTATCTTATACAAAAGGTTCTTAGAGTGCTGTGGGGAGTAGCCTAGAGACGGGCTTGGATTGGCGAAAGCTCGCCTGGCACGGGGCGCCAGCTCCATGCCAAGATCCAACTAACATGTTTTTAACTGCAGCACCTTTAATCTACTACTATGTTCCACTGCCTCCATACATGGTCCCCTTATCAACAGCTGTGTCAGGCAGAATTTTGGTTGTTTCATGGTTCCATGTAACTTTGTCGCCACCCCTGCTGTGTAATCCACAAAATAACTGGCAAACTTTATCATGTACCGTATAATTTGAGCGCTTCTTGCTCACCTCCTTTGGTTCCTCTCTGCCACCCATTGGTTGAAGCCTGAGTCCATTTAGGGTATGTGCCATGACACTCTCTAGCCTCCGCTGCCTGCCGTGCCTCTGCATGCCGTCCCCTATAGTGTCAGGGTCAATTATGTGATGTTTTAGCTGCTATCTTAGCCTATTCGGTCACCTGTCATGGCATGCGTGTTGCCCATAATTTTGGCATATGGTGCAATTTAACAGCCTCAGAGGCATCCTGCATGCTGCCCTGCTGCGTTTCCTGTCCATTTCCGTGTGTTTTTCCATCCTTTTGAGGTTCCAGTGTTTGGCCAAGCTTCCCTGTTGCAGAGCCTTGGTCCCCTGAAATGCTCGAGTCTCCCATTGACTTCAATGGGGCTCGTTATCGAAAACGAGTCACTCGAGCATCGGGAAAAGTTCGTCTCGAATAACGAGTACCCGAGTATTTTAGTGCTCGCTCATCTCTAGTCAGAACGTATTGGTTTGTTTGCCACAGTAAAGTGCTATAACTGATGCTCTTTGTTTATTACCTGTACAAATTGACTAGAATGTTTAATACATGCTTACTATATACCCAACGTGAATTGTACTTGTCTAACTATAGATAGGTAACTCTTAACTATTTCTTAGTTGCTGTAGTTCTCTGTATAATGGTTAACCCCCCATGTTGGATTTGTTATGAAGAGATTCAGAAAGACAAAGTGTTTGTTACTCCACTTTGTTATATTCCATAAATATGGAAAAATGGGTCTGGCTGGATTAAAGTTAAAAACAACAAACTTTATCCCACATGAATACCAATAAAAGTACAACCCATCCGCAAAAAAACAACAAACCCTAAAACAACCTGTCAACCATGGCAATGCAAAAACAAGCAATTGAGTCTTGCATTCGTAAACTAGTCAAACATACAAACTATATAAATTACTGACATAATTGTGCTAACCATAAATATGTATATAAAAAAATAATACATTTGTCAAAAAATTCTAAATATAGGACTCCGTATGAGAACCGTAAACAGGCCTACTAAAGCTGTTTTGAAAAGTTTGAAGGTTGATTTGGGGTTGCCAATTCTATTAACAATCTTTTAAAACTCCAATAAATGAATTGGCCTGGCAATTTCCTTAACATTTGGAAATTGCTGTTTGATTTTTAAGCATCCAATGTCCTAATAAAACAAAATGACATTACATCTACCAAAATATGCACTATGTGAATTAAACAACATGAAAAAATTATCTGAAATCACTTGGGTAACCTAAAGCATTCAAAGTGTATAACCATTTATGGTTATAGTGACACATGGCTGATCAGAAACAGACTGTTCCTTAGCCCCAAAATGACTGACCTGAAGTGGTTAAATAGTGCACCGTGTACTGTTTTGGTGGCAAAATTCCTGAAGCGCAACATAATGGGGCACATTTTTTACCTAATCCCTGCGCGGTCCCGAGGTGTGTTTCCGAAAGGTTGAAGTCTGCTGCGATTCAACAAGATCGTGCGCCATGTGTCACTTCCCCCGCATGTCTTCCGCCGGAGTTCACCTTCTTCTTCCCGGTGTATGTGAGTGTATGTTTTGTGACACAATTTGAATTGTTAAACCCCACGTGGTAGTCTGAATCCGTCCTATCATCCTGTCAGCCCTCACCCTGATTTGTGTCAAAAGCCAGTGTGATTGTGACACAAAATGATTGCGTGCACAATCCCGTCGCGATCCGCGAAAAGTGAATACCAGACGAAAAATGGCGGCCCAGGACCCTTAGTAAATAAGCCCCAATATACAAGCCATACAGACAGTATGTCAAAACCTCTGAATCGGATTAGGTTTCAGTCTTCTGTGCTTGAAAACCAATCCCAGGATGCTTTGATTGACAGTTGCCTCTCAGGATCAGTCCCTTGGGGGAAAGCTGGGTGTGTCATTTTGAGTTCAGTTGGTATTGAGTGGATGGACAACGAACCAGTCAGTTGCTGGGGGCAGCATCCAGCAACTTTATATGTATGCCCAGTTCTGATTACTGGTAGTGAGTTAATTCAGTCCTTGTTGTGCACTTCTGTAGACTATACTGTGTTTCTGACCATTCCTACATTAGCTGATTCTCTTGCTATTAGATTCTGTGTCCACCTTTCTTCTTACCTCACTCGTTCTTTTACACAAAAGTGAAAATTGTTGCATTGGTCGCTCTCAACAAAACACTGCACAGGAATTAAGGCTTATACTCCCCTTGATTGACTTCCGCAGCTCCACAGAGTGGTTTCTTGATAGTGTTGATGGCCCCCTCCAGAACCCTTTTAACTGGGCAGAATTATGCAGTGGACAACTTTATTCTCAACCTTACCCACCTCTTCCCTACATGTTTGCCCCGTGTTCAAACCCCCTTCCTCCTCCGACCCCGGCCTTCCCTATTCGTGGTACCTTATGCCCCCCATTTTTTCTCCCTGTCTAGCGTGGTAAATGTGGTTCATGTTTTCAAATGGCATAGACCTCTTATACTCACCCTTTTTTTGTTACTAATAGCATGGGTTAGCTTCATAGCTACCCAGCGACACAAATTCGGCTGCGGGACCCTTAGTAATAAGCCCCAATGTGCACCTAATGGGGCGTGTTAGTGCTTAGTTATGTGTTAGTTTGTGCACATTATTACTGACATGTGCCACGATTCTTTCTGTGCCACAATTTACAGCATGAACAAAGTGCACCGAAAAAAAGGTGCAAAATCCTACCGTGCAGGGAGTGCCAGATGAATGAAGAAAGTTTTTATAATCTGGCGCACTCTGCACACTTTGCACTAATTTGATAAATGTGGGCCTTAGACATCACTTACTGTATAAATCTGTACTGATCACTGCAGAATTGGCCACACTCTAATCTTCAGCTTCACACTGCAACCTAAAACGTACACTTACAGTATAGTGGTTCCCTGTGTGCTCCTAACTGATTTACAGAATTCTGTGCACACTCTATGTTTAAGTTGGCACCAAAAAAGCTTGTGCACCTTTAACTAGAGTGCGAGACACAATTCTGTTGAGTCGCAGTAAAAATGTGGTCCGACTCAGCAAGCGGAACATCCCTTTATGTGCAGACTTTTGTAGAGCAGCGGACACAGTGCAGCCGTAACCCAATCTGTTGCAGAGCTACATAAATACGTGGGCAAGCAGTTTGCACGTTCTTTTCAGTGCATGTCATACAGAAAAAACAGTTGCAAATGCTTTGATAAATGTGGGGCCAATATATAAATGCTTACTACTTTGGTATATACAAAATGTGTAAAACATATATCATAAACAAACATAGATCCTACACTCCAAAGAATAGATATCTGATATAAACACAAGTAAAGGTAAAATTATATATATAAAAAAAAAGTAGTGAGATATATAGCCACCACCTAGTGAGCTTTATCAATGTTTTTTATTGGGTGGCACTAGAGATGAGCGAACATACTCGTTCCGAGCCTTGATGCTCGTTCGAGCATTAGCGTACTCGAAATGCTCGTTGCTCGGACGAATACTTCGCCCTCTCGAGAAATGGCAGCTCCCCGCCGTTTTGCTTTTTGGCGGCCAGAAACAGCCAATCCAAGCCAGGAGACTCCTGCACTCCACCCAGCATGAACGTGGTACCCTTACACGTCGATAGCATGGTTGGCTGGCCAGATCAGGTGACCCTGGATAGATACCGCCTGGCCCGCGCTGCTCGATCATTCTCTGTCTGGATGCCGCTAGGGAGAGCTGCTGCTGGTCAGGGAAAGCTGTTAGGCTGTTCAATTAGAATAGTGTTAGGCAGGAGTGATTCTACAAGAACCCAACAGCCCTTCTTAGGCTAACAATACCGTTATACTTTTTTTTTTTTATTTGCAGCTAGTACCATATTGTGAGGAATTTGCGGGGGACTGCACCGTTGTGTTAGCTCTAGTGACACACATATCCACCTCAAAACACCAAAGTGGGAAAATTTATTAGGGGGTTGATTTCATTAGGCACATCTGCCAGTTTTTTCTTATTTTAACGTTTTATTTTTTCATACCTCATGTCATCTCATCAGAGCATAGCAGTGTGCTTTCATACTTGGCTAAAAAATAGCCATAGGAGAATCCAAACGGCTTACTTACGCCTACATAGCGTATATATATTTGATTTTCTGTTGATCTGCTGGTGGCTGTCCCTTGCTGCAGTGCATTACTATCTACTACCAAATTGTGAGGAATTTGCAGTGGACTTGCGACCGTTGTGTTTAGCGCTTAGTGACCCACATATCCATCGCAAAGACCGAAGTGGGAAAATTTATTAGGGGTTGGATTTCATTAGGCACAGTCTGCCCATTTCCTTTTTATTTTCGTTTATTTTTTCATAACTCACGTCATCTCATCTGGCATAGCAGTGTGCTTTCAGTACTTGGCTAGAAAATAGCCATAGGAGAATCCAAACGGTCTTACTTACGCCACAATAGCGTTATATATTCTTTATTCTGGTTGATCTGCTGGTGGCTGTCCTTGCTCAGTTGCATCTACTACCAAATTGTGAGGAATTGTAGTGAGACTTGCGACCGCTGTGTTTTAGCGCTTAGTGACGCACATATCCATCGCAAAGACCGAAGTGGGAAAATTTATTAGGGGTTGATTTCAATTAGGCACAGTCCTGCCTTTCCTTTTTTTTTACGTTTATTTTTTCATAACTCAGTGTCATCTCATCTGGCATAGCAGTGTGCTTTCCTACTTGGCTAGAAAATAGCCATAGGAGAATCCAAACGGCTTACTACGCCTACAACTAGCGTATATATATTTTATTTCTGGTTTGATCTGCGTGGTGGCTGTCCTTGCTGCAGTGCATCTACTACCAATTGTGAGGATTTGTAGTGAGACTTGCGACCGCTGTTTTTAGCTCTAGTGACGCACATATCCATCGCAAGACCGAAGTGGGAAAATTTATTAGGGGTTGGATTTCAATTAGGCACAGTCTGGCCATTTCCTTTTATTTACGTTTATTTTTTCATAACTCAGTGTCATCTCATCTGGCTA
The DNA here is from genome assembly GCA_019512145.1 of Engystomops pustulosus. Taxonomy (NCBI): domain Eukaryota; kingdom Metazoa; phylum Chordata; class Amphibia; order Anura; family Leptodactylidae; genus Engystomops; species Engystomops pustulosus. Next base: position 136,883,442 of record CM033644.1, read on the forward strand.
GCAGTGTGCTTTCATACTTGCTGAAAATAGCCATAGGAGAATCCAACGGCTTACTTACGCCACAATAGCGTTATATTATTTTATTTCTGGTTGATCTGCGGGGCTGTCCTTGCTGCAGTGCATCTACTACCAAATTGGTGAGGAATTTGTAGTGAGACTTGCGACCGCTGTGTTTAGCGCTTAGTGACGCACATATCCATCGCAAGACCGAAGTGGGGAAACATTAATTAGGGGTTGTGGATTTCATATGGCAGTCTGCCATTCCTCTTTATTTTATGTTTTTAATTTCGTTTATTTTTTCATAACTCAGTGTCATCTCATGGCATAGCAGTGTGCTTCATACTTGGCTAGAAAATAGCCATAGGAGAATCCAAACGGCTTACTTACGGCCTACAATACGTTTATATATTTTATTTCTGGTTGATCTGCTGGTGGCTGTCCTTGCTGCAGTGCATCACTACCAAATTGGAGAGAATTTTGAGTGAGACTTGCGACCGCTGTGTTTAGCGCTAGGACGCACAATATCCATCGCAAAGAACCGAAGTGGGAAAATTATTGGGTTTGGATTTCAATTAGCACCAGTCTGCCTTTCCTTTTATTTTACGTTTATTTTTTTAATAACTCAGCGTCATCTCCATCTGGCAATAGCAGTGTGCTTTCATACTTGGCTAGAAAATAGCCATAGCATAGGATAGCATCGTGTGGTTTACTTTTAAAACTAAAAAACACAAAAAAAAACACAAAAAAAAACAAAAAAAAGTAAAAAAAAAATTAAAGTTATAACTTTCATTTTCAAATGTTAACCCGAGGGCTAGGGGTAGAGGACGAGGGCGGTGCGTGGGCGTCCAACTACTGCAGGGGTCAGAGCTGGTCCCTGTGGCGGGGGGGAACACCACCTGCTGATGAGGAGCAGGGGAACGCCGCGAGACTACACTCCCTAGGTCATGTCCTGAAGTTACTGGACTCGTGGTAAGAGCACTGTTGGAGGCCCGAACAGTGCACAGGTGATGTCGTGGATTGCGACCATGCTTCGGCAATTTGTCCACCAGTTCGTCTCCACTCCCAAACCCATGTCCACCAAAACTGCACTCCTCCAGCTCCTGCACCTCAGCCTCCTCCCCCCAGTCTGCCCCTCCCAGGAAAATTTGGCATTTGAACCGGCATACTCTGAGGAACTGTTTCTGGACCCTTCCCACAGTCACACCAACCCTGTCCGTTGCTGCTGAGCATTTTTCCGATGCCCAGGTTTTCCACCAGTCGCAGTCTGTGGGTGATGATGACCTTCTTGACGTAGTGGAAGAAGTTTTAAAGAGGTGTCCGGCGATGAGAGACACGGTTGTCAGACAGTGGTGAAGTTGTTTCAGGGCAGGAAGTCCGAGGGGGGACAGACTGAGGGATCGGAGGATGATGAGGTGACAGACCCAAGCTGGGTTGAGAGGACCGGGTGAACACATGCTTCTGAGACGAGGAGAGTCCTCGACCAGAACAGGTTGGAGAGTCAGTGGTGGGGCCAGACGGAGAGGCAGCCAGAGCAGTCATCAGCGCCAAATGTGTCACTGTGAAGCTCCCGTGGCGAGGGCCCCTCGGCGAGGGCTAGATTTCAGAAGTCTGGAGGTTCTTTAGGAAACACCGTAGACCACGGACTGTGGTGGCAACCTTGCAAACCAGGATCAGCAGGGGTTCCACCACTACTAGACTTAGCTACCACCAGTATGCGCAGGCATATGAATGCTTAACACCACCCCACTCAGTGGCACCAAGCCCGTTCACCTCCGGCCATGCACACCACTGCTCTCTTCCCTGTGTTCAGCGGATAGTCAGCCCCTGCCCAGGACCCTGGCCAAAAACCCCATCGTCGCCTCCACGATCCTCCACAGCATCCACCAGCGTTCAGCTCTCCTACCCCAGACGCTGGAGCGGAAACGGAAATATAGTGCAACCCACCCGCACGCCCAGCCCTTAATGTCACATCTCCAAATTGCTTAGTCCGGGAGATTGGCCCTATAGGCTGGTAGAGAACGAGGCCTTTTTGCAACCTCATGGCGGCGGCCGCCCCTCGGTATTCGTGTCCCAGCCGCCACTACTTTTCCCGATTGCCTTCCAGCCCTGCACCAGCAACGTGTCAGACAACATGATCCGTGCCCTGACCAACGCCGTTTTCGACCAGGTCCACCTGACCACGCACGTGGACGAGTGTCTGCCGGGCAGGGCCACATAATTCGCTGACGGCACATGAGGAGCTGGACGTGGATGTCTGATATCTGTCGGTGCTGAGTACTTCGAGGTAGTTCCAACACAGTGGTCATGGCGATGCCCCATGCATCAGCCTCCCATCATCCCCGTCTGCTTGGTTCCTGTTGAAAAGCTCTCTGATCAGCATGAAGTCTGGAAGCTTTGGCTCGTCACAAGATACGGGGGAAGAAGATTCCCTTGTGATAGCCAAAGCCCCTTGTTTGTTTCTCAGATCGCATATCGGAGGGGTGGAGGTGAGGTGATGAGGAGGAAGAGGAGGAGAATGTTTGGCGAGACACAAAGGGGACCATATGTTGAGTCCTTCACTGTTCAGCGTGTATGGGCAGAAGAGAGGAGGTTTTGGAGGAGTTGGAGGAGAGGAAATGGACCGGTCAGGCACATGAGGAGTGAAGTTCTTACGCGTTGTGTTACTCTGGCGCAATATGGCAGATTTCATGCTAGGCTCCTAAGCCGTGACCCTCGCTTCAAAGAATTTATTCCAGCACCGATTACTGGGTATTCACTCTCCTTGAGCCCCGGTACAAGCAAAATCTTTCCACTACTCATCCCTGGAGTAGGAAAAGTGTTGAGAATGCATGAATACCAGCAGGCCTGGTGCACAAGCTGAAACACTATTTCCCTTCGACAGCGCTAGCGGCAGAGTGCCGTAGTTCTCGGGACAGTCGCAGGGGAGAGATAGGCGAGCAGGCATCTTGTCACAGCACTTGGCAAGGGATCGCTTTTACAAGACTTTTGCCAGCTTTATGTCACCCCAGCAAGACACTGTCACCTGTCCCCAGTCTCGGCAGAGTAGGGCTGATCTTTACAAAGATGGTGAGGGAGTACGTAGCTGACCATACCATCGTCCTAAATGATCCACAGCTCCCTACAACTGGGTTTTCAAAGCTGGACATGTGCCAACTACTGGCGCTGTACTCCTTGGAGTTCTTGCGCCTGCCCTGTCCGCTACGTGTTGTCCGAGGTGTTTTCAGTGCAGCTGGTGGCATCATCACCGATAAGCGTACACTCTGTCACTGACAGCGCTGACAGGCTGACGTTTTATTAAGATTATAAGCCTGGTTTCTCATAATTTCCAATCTCCACCAGGTGAAGGAAGCTCAACCTGAATAATTTATCCACTCCTCCTCCTCGCTTCATTTTCCTCCTTCTCCTCCTCTTTGTACACTAAAGCAGAGAAACTGGCTATTTTTTGACAGGGCCCACTGCTCTAGCTATATTACTTTATGCATTTAATTTTTCTGGAGGCCACCTACCCGGTCCTCTGTTTTATAAACATTTTTGGGAGTGCCACATACAGGCCTAAATCTTTCAATTTTCTGGAGGCCACCTACTGCTCCTCTGTTTGAAAAACTTTTTGGACTGCCACATACAGCACTCAATCTATTTCATTTTTCTGGAGGGCCCACCTACCTGCTCCTCTGGTTTGAAAACTTTTTTGGACTGCCACATACAGCACTCAACTATTTCATTTTTCTGGAGGGCCACCTACTGCTCCTCCTGGTTGAAACTTTTTGGACTGCCACTACGGCACTATCCAAATAAATTGTCTCCATAGCAGCTCCACACGCTGTCTCCATTAGTACCTCCAAAAGTCGTCCATATAGCTGCCTCCATACATCGTCCCCTTATCAACGAGTGTGTCAGGCAGAAATTTGGGTTTTCCATGGATTCCACATCAAAAGTTGTTAACTTTGTCGCCACCCTGCTGTGTTATCCACAAATATAACGTCAACCTTTTACCATTACGGATTTTTCAGCGCTTCTGCGCATCTGTTTAATTCCCCCCGCCGCATATCCAAACTTATAAGAACGCTACTACACTTAACTTGGTGCAGGCTGGGACCGAGTCTGACCCTGGGGCTGGTCATATACTGCCGACCAGAGGATTGCGGGGCCTACCTCGGTCCAGTTCTCAAAGGCCTACTATACCTCCTCCTCCTCCCACCCCTCCTCCACCTACCTCCTCCTCCGAATTACCATCCTGGGCATGGCGCCATCATTCGGTAGCTACTAGGCACGGCAACATTGCCGTCGCTAAGCGACACAGCGGTGCTCAAACTGCTGCTGAGCCAGGTGGATAAAAGGCACACCGCCAAGAGCTATTACAGGGCATTCCACATCAAACTTGTTAACTTTGTCGCCACCACCTGCTGTGTAAGCCACAAAATTACTGGCAAACTTTTATCATTTACCAATTATTTCAGCGCTTCTTTGCGCTTCTGTTTACATCCCCCTCACCCCCATATCCTAAACTTATAAGAACGCTACTACACTTGATCTTATACAAAAGGTTCTTAAGAAGTGGCTGTTTGGGGAGTAGCCTAGAGACAGGGGCTTGGATTGGCAAAGCTCGCCTGGCAGCGGAGCGCCAGCTCCATGCCAGATCCAACTAACATATTTTAACTGCAGCACCTTTAATCTACTACTAGTTCACTGCCTCCATACTGTCCCCTTATCAAACGCTTTGTCAGGCAGAATTTTGGATTGTTTTCATGGCTTCCATGTTATTTTGTCGCCACCGCTGCTGTGAATACACAAATATACTGCAAACTTTTATCATTTTAACCAATTTATTGAGCGCTCTTGCTCACCTCCGTTTGGTTCCTCTCTGCCACCCATGGGTGTTTTTAAAGCTGAGTCCCATTTAGGTAATGTCGCCATGCCACTTCTCTAGGCCTGCCCGCTGCTGCCGCCGCTGCTGCTGCAGCCGTGCCCCTATAGTGTCAGGGTCAATTATGGATGTTTTAGATGCTATCTAGCTTCATTCTGTCACTCTGTCCCATGCCATTCTGTTGCCCCATAATTTGGGCATAATGGTGCTTTAAGCAGCCTCAGAGCATCCTGCATGCTGCCCCTGCGTGTTCCTGTCCATTTTTCCGTGGTGTTTTCCATGCTTTTCTGAGGTGTTCCCAGGTGTTTTGGCCAACTTCCCTGTGCAGGCCTTGGTCCCCTTAAAAATGCTCGAGTTCCCCATTGACTTCATGGGGCTCGTTATTCGAAGACGAGCACTCGCGTCGGAAAAGTTCGTCTCGAATAACGAGTACCCGAGCATTTTAGGTGCTCGCTCATCTCTAGTGTGGCACCTTTTTATGGGTGGGTCCCTTTGGATTTGTATTGTAAACTAATTTAACATTTTGTTGTTGGCTCCAACAATCATTATGATGATGAGAAAAACTGGGGAAAAATTTTGTTTAAAAAATAAAAAAAAGAAGTTTGAAATAAAAAAATTACAGTAAGGCTTATTTAAAGCCACACATCAAGCCAAAGCAAGAAAATCTACTCAATAAGCCTGAAACATACATAAGATGTTGGTACTGTCCAAGTTTGTGGTTGTTTTCTACTTGTGTTACCAGGATATTTCATGGTTAAGTATGGGGCAAAACAAAAAACTTTTCAAAATGTGACACAAACATCTATTAGCAGCTTATAGGAAATTTGTGTGCCAGTTTTTCTCAGCTATATAGCATTGCACTAGTTTTGAAACATTGCGGCATAGTGGCACGATTAGTGTCCCATGGGCCTGGGATGCTCACACGCCTAGGCCACCCACATCCAACCCAACATGTGCCACAGATTTTTAGGACTTTCAGTACTACTACTCTATATCCTCTATATCCTCTATATAAAATAATTTAATTCAAATGTGCTCTTATAACCCATCTTTTAGGAAAGCCAATCACATTCCCTAAACTGCCTGAAACCTTCCACCCATACTACTGTCCAGACCAGATTCCTCCCTGACGGGTATGAATGTGGACTCTACCCCTGGCTGGCCCGGCCCTGTGCACTCTTGAGAATGAACTCCCCCTTAACTGTCAAATACTTGTTTATAATCGAGGATCCTAATTTTACAAAAAAATAAAAAAGCTGGTCACAGTTATTGATTTCTGTATAAGCCCTGGAGTAGGAAATGAAGCCATATAAAATAAATGTTCAGCACAGCTGAACCCATAACTGAAATACCCAGCATAGCCCCCCTTTGATGTAATGTCACAGTAGTACCCCCTTTATTGAAATGTATCAGAAGAGGCCCTCTTTAATGAAACGTTAATAGCAGAGGTCCCTTTAACAAAATGCCCAAGAAGACCCCCCTTCAATGAAATATCCACAATAGAGCTCCCTTTAATGAAATGTCAACATCAGACTCCCCTTTAATATAATGTCACAGCAGAGCCCCCCTTATAGAATTGTCAACAGCATAGCTCCCCTTTAAAAGAAATATCCACAGCAGTACCCCTTTAAATAAATGTCCACAGCAGAGCTCCCTTTTACAGAAAATCCTCAGCAAGTCTCCTTTCAGAAATGACCACAGCAGTGCCCCTTTACAGAAATGTTCTCACAAGACCCCCTCATTGAAATGTCCAACACAGGACCCTCTAACAGAAATGTCCACTGCTCGTGCTCCGCTTTAATAAAGAGCCCCTTTAATAAAAAGTTTATATCACGTCCCCCTTTACATTAATATCCAACAGCAAGATTCCTCCTCCTATTAATGAAATGTCCACAGCTGATCCCTCATGAAAAAAAAACCCTCTATACTCACTACTCTATTCTTCCCGCGGCTCCATCTTCTTTTCTTTCCTGTCCGTGTACCATAACTCAGACGTATAATTTATGCGGCCGGGCGAAGGAAGAACGTATTGGCAGGGCCGGGATGAGTATAGTTTTTAGGTGAGACTCAGAATACACTCCAGAAAACTAGACAAGGCAAAAACTTTGAAGAGGTTGTGGAGGTCAACAAAAAAAATAGCAAAAGGCTCATATGTGCCACAAAAAGAAAAAAAAAAGAATAAGCCAGCCAAAACAGGTTAAATGTGCCTGGGGTGGATAAGACTGCCAAGGGACCGGGTCTGTGTGAAAATTAAGTTCCTACAAGTTGGGAAAACATCCTACATATGGACTAGAATCAGCTCTTGGGTAATGGAGGATGCGTCCTTCTGTCTGCTTCCACCTCCCTTCCAATTTGGTGGATGGCCCCAGGATATAACCCAAACCACCAATATTATAATCCACTACTACATTGCCCCCATTTGTAGAGCACTATGTTAAAGCTTACCACAGTTTCTCATACAGTCTTTATTGTTGTGTTTCATTATAGATTGCTGACTGCTTAATTCTGTATACCTCTGTGATACACTTTGAACATATTTTTCCAGATTTAAACTTGAGACAGACACATAATATGATCATTTTAATAGAAATAATACAAAAATAATAAATATAATAAAAATCAACTATGTGAGGCCTATAATCACCATGTGAGAAATCACACATAAAGTAATAAAGAAAACATATCAAAATATTATATAAATCAAACACAACAGAATGAACTGTACTCAATTTAATGTCAAAAGAAAAAAGCAAAAAAAGAATACATAATTTACATTGATATGTAAAGCACAACTAAAACCATAATAATACAGACCAACATAGGAACAAAAAGAAATAAACTTCACTGATGTAATGATAATGTACTGTGTACATTATTTTTTCTGATTGTTATATTCTTTTAGATTGGTTTCTCTTTTGCTTTACTTAATCAGAGGCCCATACAGTACTGTGCATCTAGATGATTCACAGAAACAACCTATTGCTGGAGTTTTCCAACATTTTTTTTTTTGGGGGGGGGTGAGAAACTGACAAGATGCAAGAACGGCAAGGACAGTTAAAGGAACATTGGCAGAGTTCCTTGAACTTCGTTACCAGTCCATTATTAGTAAGTCAATTAGGACCTTGGTATAGTTTCCACCAGGAACAGATATGTCTTTAGGAAAGGCTGTTATTTTGTAAGAATTAAATAATATGACCCCTAATGTAATCCAGTATGAAAGTTTTCTTTTCATAGGTAAATTAGCTCCTTCATTATACAAAGTTCTATGGTTCACCTAAACCCTTTTTAACCTCTAAGGTAACTACATCTTATGGGAAGTGTGATATGTACAGCTTTAGTAAATACATTTGTAGAGCATTACAAAAAAGAGCTTAATGTTTCTCATATGAAAATTTTAACCACCTAAAGTTCTTAATACAGTAAAATTGTACGTATAGGACGTATAAATGAATGTTCATCAGTTCTTATTAATTTTCTATTTACATAACCGATAGTGAAACAAAAATAGAAGATGCACATTTTGCACTTTGTGCCACATTTCCTGTTTTCAATTGTACACTAACTGTTACATGTATCAGCTAGAATGATTTTAACCGTCATGCACAGAGTGGTTCAACTTAACTGGGGAAGTCAAAATACTTCTAACTAGTTACCCTAGTTTGTTCCTTGAAATGTTCATGTTAGCATCATATATGATGTTTACTTTTTATGTTCACCTTTCACTTGATTCAAATCGACTGTTTCCTAAAGCGGTTGTCCACTCTGTCAACGAAATATGATATGGTTTGTGTAATGGCGAGGAGGAGGATAAGTGAGGAGGAGCAAGGAAACAATAGAAACTTACGAATAAACGGAAAGGGGAAGGACAAGGACGGGGAAGCAATGATGGGATGCGTGGGCGAAGTAGGCAGCAAAGGGTCCGAAAGGTAGGGAGAAGGGGGACAAAAACGTGAAGGGGGTCAGGAGATGTGGGTGGGGGAGGAAGAGGAACGAGGAACAAAGAGAACGGGATGGAAGGAAAGTAGAAAGCGAGGAAAAGAGGAATAAGGAAAAGGAGGGGAGTAAAATGTAGGAGATTCTATCTAAGAGAAGAACAAGGTACGGCGATAGGAGTAGTTTGGGCTGATAATAATAAGTTAGCATGGGGGGAAATTGAAAGGAAAAGTAAACGGAGAGCGGAATGGAGAGAGAGTGGGTGGGCAACGCAATACTCAAAAGGGGGGAGAGATGGAGATGTGAGAAAACAAAAAGTGAGAAACGGAAAATGGGAAGAGGGACGTAAGACGATGAAGCATAAAACGGACGGAGAGGAAAGAACGCTGTGGAAAGTAACGAAAATCTATACAATTTTCCAATATACTTTTTATATCAATTCTATACAAAGCATCCAGGTTTACTTCTAGTGCATAGATATGACCATGGTAACGTGATGGACATGCAGGTACGTGACAAAAAACCATTAGTATCAATATGGCTCTGATTACCTCTGTCATATAATAGCTGTGCACCTTCCATGTTTACTTCCAGTGGACAGAAATATGGACCATGGTCACAGACAGAGTGCGGGTCGTAGTATCATAGAGGTAATCGGAGCGTAGGTAATAACGAACCGTGCACCTGTTGTGACATAGAGCGTTCCGATAAAATGACAACAAGCGAGATCTAGAAAACCGTGAGGAATTGATACAGCAAGTATATTGGAAAATTGTATTATTTTTCATCATACAAACATAACATTAATTTGCCAAAGTGGGAATACCCCTTTATGACAGTTCTGAAAAAAGAAGGACTGCAGTATTGTAACATATACAGTACATACTGTACAAAGACTAGACATGCAATGTGAACAATTCAAAGTTTTCACCCAGCAGCACTTTCTGATGGAAAGCAGGCTTGAAGAGTTGTTGTACTCTGAGGACAAGCCAAAAAGAGTGAAGAACTGGGTCCACCAGTCTGAATATGATAATAAGAATTCTAATTATAACATAATTACAGGACAGACAGAGATGTTTCATGCACCCTCATGGCCTCTGTATGGTGCCTTTATATGTCCATATCACAGACATGTTTTGTAAGGGCTCCTGCCCACCAAGGTGGCTCCCTCGGAGCCTATAAATCTGTATCATAGTAATTAAGGCTGGAAGGAGACGCAAGTCCATCAAGTACAACCTTAAGAATTAAATAAATGTTTTATCCCCATAAGCCGTGATATTTTTTCTCTCCAGAAAGTCATCCCAGGCCTCTCTTGAACATGTACATAAGTCCGCCATAACACCTCCTGCGGGCAGAGAGTTCCACAGTCTCACTGCTCTTACAATCGCCCTCCTCTAGGCATAGGATGCCCCCTGTCCTGGTCACGGCCGGGTAATAAAAGATCTTTGGAGGGATCCTTGTACTGTCCGTTCAGTATTTGTCACTTGTAATGAGGTCCCTCCTCAGTCGCTTTTTTCTAAACTGAATAATCCCATTTTTTTTAATCTGTCATTTGTATTCTAGTTCCCCCCATTCCCCTAATAATCCTGTTGCTCTCCTCTGCACCCGTCCAGCTCTACTATATCCTTTTTATATACTGGTGCCCAACTGTACACAATATTCCATGTATGGTCTGACCAGGATTTGTATAAGGCAAAACTATGTCTTTATCATGAGAATCTATTCCGCTCTTGATACATCCAATTTTTTATTTGCTTTAGCAGCCCGCCTGGCTCTGGTCACTAAAATTAAGTTTACCATCCACCAATACCCCCAAGTCCTTTTCAGCTTCAGTTTTACTAAGTAATTGACCGTTTAGAACATAATTATACTTTTTTGTTCCATGGCCCAAGTTGCATAACTTTACATTTATCTACATTAAACCTCATCAACCATTTCTCTGCCTCCCTCAAGCTTCCCAAATCCCTCTGAATGCTAAACTATCGACCTCAGTATTTATTACTTTACACAGCTTAGTATCATCTGCAAATATTGAAACTTGTCGTGTACACCCACTACAAGGTCATTAATTAAAATATTAAAAAGAAGTGCCCCATACTGACCCCTGTGGCACTCCACTGGTAACATCAACCCAATTGAGAATGTGCCTTAATACACCCTCTGTTTCTATCACTAACCAATTACTTACCCAATACACAGATTTTCTCCTATTCCCAGCAGTCTCATTTTATATACCACCTTTTATGTGGCACGGTTGCAAGGCCTTTGAAAGTCCAGATATACAACATCACAGTGTCCCCCGATCCAGTCTTGAACTTACCTACCTCCTCGTAGAAACCCAATCAGATTAGTCTGACGGACCGATCTCTCATAACCCATGCTGACGACTGGGTTATAAGGTTGTGCACAGTGAGATACTCCAGGATAGCATCTCTAATAAACCCCCAAATATTTTCCCCACCACACAGTTAGACTCACGGTCTGTAGTTTCCAGGATCGCTATTTGATCCTTTTTGTATATTGGTACCACATTTGCTATGCCCATTCCTGTGGGACATAACCAGTCCTCAGTGAAATCTTCAAATATAAAATAACGGTTTGTCTATCACCTTCATCTCAGAACCCCGGGGGTGTATGCCATCTGGCCCAGGTGATTTATCTATCTTAGTGGTTGCGATGCGCGCCGTACTCTTCCTGTCTTAACTGTTGACATTATAAAAAGAATTAACATTACTTCCTCATTGTGTCTTCCACCAGGGGATTTTCGCTGGTAAAGACAGTTGAGAAGGCGACATTTAGTAGATGGCCCTTCCTCCTCATCTCCTTCCACCATGACCCCATGTGATGTTAAGGGGACCCACACTCTCTGTTTTTTAGTCCACCAGTCTGAAATATGATAATAAAGAATTTCTAATTATAACATTAATTCACATGGACAGACAGAGATGTTTCATGCACCTCATGGGCCTCTGTATGGTGCCTTTATATGTCCATATCACAGACATGTTTTGTAAGGGCTCCTGCCCACCAAGGTGCGCTCCCCTGAGCCATAGTATCATAGTATCATAGTATATAAGGCTGGAAGGAGACGCAAGTCCATCAAGTACAACCTTTAAGAATTAAATAAATGTTTTATCCCCATAACCTGTGATATTTTTTCTCTCCAGAAAGTCATCCAGGCCTCTCTTGAACATGTACATAGAGTCCGCCATAACAACCTCCTGCGGCAGAGAGTTCCACAGTCTCACTGCTCTTACAATCGCCTCTCCTCTAGGCATAGAGGATGCCCCCTTGTCCTGGTCACAGGCCGAGGTAAAAAAGATCTTTGGAGAGATCCTTGTACTGTCCGTTCAGGTATTTGTAACATTGTAAGAGGTCTCCCCTCAGTCGGCTTTTTAAACTGGATAATCCCATTTTTTTTTAATCTGTCAGTGTATTCTAGTTCCCCCATTCCCCTAATAATCCTGGTTGCTCTCCTCTGCACCCGTTCCAGCTCTACTATATCCTTTTTATATACTGGTGCCCAAAACTGTACACATATTCCATGTTGGTCTGACCAGGGATTTGTATAAGGGCAAACTATGTTTTATCATGAGAATCATTCCTCTCTTTAACATCCCATTATTTTATTTGCTTTAGCAGCAGCGCCTGGCTCTGGTCACTAAAATTAAGTTTACCATCCACCAATACCCCCAAGTCCTTTTCAGCTTCAGTTTTACTAAGTAATTGACCGTTTAGAACATAATTATACTTTTTGTTTCCATGGCCCAAGTGCATAACTTTACATTTATCTACATTAAACCTCATCAACATTTCTCTGCCCATCCCTCAAGCTTACACAAATCCCTCTGTAATGCTAAACTATCGACCTCAGTATTTATTACTTTACACAGTAGTATCATCTGCAAATATTGAAACTTGACTGTGTAAACCCACTACAAGGTCAATTTAAATATTAAAAAGAAGTGCCCAATACTGACCCCTGTGGCACTCCACTGGTAACATCAACCCAACTGAGAATGTGCCATTAATGACCACCCTCTGTTTTCTATCACTAAGCCAATTACTTACCCAAATACACAGATTTTCTCCTATTCCCAGCAGTCTCATTTTATATACCAACTTTTATGTGGCACGGTGTCAAATGCTTTGAAAGTCCAGAATACAACATCACAGGTCCCCCAGATCCAGTCTTGAACTACCTCCTGTAGAAACCAATCAGATTAGTCGACCGGACCGATCTCTCATAAACCCATGCTGACGCGGGTTATAAGGTTGTGCACAGTGAGATACTCCAGGATAGCATCTCTAATAAACCCCTAAATATTTCCCCACCACAGCAGTTAGACTCACGGGTCTGTAGTTTCCAGGATCGCTATTTGATCCTTTTTTGTATATTGGGTACCACATTGCTATGGCCATTCCTGTGGAACATAACCAGTCCTCAGTGAATCTTCAAATATTAAAAATAACGGTTTGTCTATCACCGTTCATGCAGAACCCGGGGGTGTGTAGCCATCTGGCCCGGTGATTTATCTATCTTAGTGGTTGCGATGCGGCGCCGTACTCTTCCTGGCTTAAACTGTTGACATTATAAAAAGAATTAACATTATTCTCTTGTGTCTTCCACCAGGGGATTTTCCTGGGTAAAGACAGTTGAGAAGGCGGACATTTAGTAGATTGGCCCTTTCCTCATCTCCTTCCACCATGACCCCCATGTTATTTGTAAGGGGACCCGCACTCTCTGTTTTAGTTCTTATCATTTATATACTTAAAAATAATTGGGATTATTTTTGATTCTCTAGCAATATTTCTCTCAGTCTCTATTTTTGCGGCCTTTATGCTTTTTACAGGATTTATTTTTATCTCTATAATCCTGTAATGCCTCATCGCTACCTTCATGTTTAGCACCTTAACTCTTTATCTTTCTCGCTTATTGCTTTCCTTACAAGACTAGTTAGCCACATAGGGTTTTTCATAAGGTATGTGTTTCTCACAGGACTTTTTCAGAATATATGAGAAAAAGTCCCATTTTTGGGGGGGGCTTTGTCTTTGAGAACATATCCCAGTCTATGCCTTTAAGGTCTTCCCTTAGTTGCTGAAAATTTGCCCTCCTGAAGTTTAGAGTGTTGGTTGCCCCTTCACTAACGCTCTTAGTAAAGCGTAATACAAAATCAAATATATATGATCACTATTCCCAGGTTCCCCCCAACGTGTAGTTTTGATACCCTATCAGGTCTGTTGGTAAGGATAGGTCCAGCAGTGCCCCCCTCCTGTTGGGCTCCAGGACTAGTTGCGACAGGTAATTGTTTTTTGTTGTTGACAAGAACCTGCTGCCTTTGAAGGACCTGCAGGTTTCTGCCCCCAGTCGATATCTGGGTAATTGAAGTCTTCCATGATAAGTACTTCACCTTGCTTTGAAGCCGTATCCATTTCAACTTATCAGCATTTCCTCTGCTGCCTCCATTATATTTGGAGCCTTATAAACAAACCCCTAGTAATATTTTATTATTCTTTTTCCTCCTCTTATCTCAACCATAGGGATCCACATTTGCGTTACTGATGTCATCTGCCAGGACGGGCTTGAGGCAAGAATTCACATATAAACAAAACCCCTCCACCTTTTTTATTTATACATCCTTTCTTAAAGACTATAACCATCTATAGTAACAGCCCAGTCATAGTTACGTCCAGCCATGTCTCGCTGTACCCACTATATCATATTTCGCTCCAACATCAAGAGTTCCAGTTCCTCCATTGTTTGTGAGGCTTCTGGCATTGTGTACATACACTTTATATGGTTTTCCCTGTCCGTATTCCTTTTGTCTTATTCCCCAATCTCATTCCAGCCCCCCCTTCTCCCCCATGGACTATGACTCTTCCCAGCTCTCTAGTACACTGTCTATTGTCTGCACAAGTGTAGTTGCCCTCCCCCAGGGCTCTAGTTTTAAACACTCCTCCAACCTTCTAGCCATTTTTCCCCTAAAAAAGTGGCCCCCTTCCATGAGGTGCAGCCCATCCCTAGAGCCTTGAGCCGACAGAAAAAGTCAGTCCAGTTCTCCATGAACCCAAAACCCTCCTTCCTACACCAACATTTTGAGCCACTTATTTACCTCCTTGATCTCCCGCTGCCTTTCTGGTGTGGCGGTGGTACAGGCAGTATTTCGGAGAAAATTACCTTTGAGATCCGCCCTGAGCTTATGGCCTAAATCTCTGAAATCATTTTTAAGGACCTTCACCTACCTCTTACTTTGTCATTAGTGCCATGAGTGGACCATGAACGCTGGGTCCTCACCAGCCCCTCCCAGTAATCCGTCAACCCGATCCGCAACATAGCGCAACATAGAGACATATTGGCAAGCACACAGCCAGGAGACAGGAGGGCTCCTCACCCCTCCCCTCATCATAGAAAGTCAGCTCAGTCATGGTGTGTTGACCTCATACGGTCAAATGTATGGGCCCCTGAATCTAAGAAAAGAAACAAAATCCCATTGGTTTATCATGCTTGATATTGATGGTAGATATCTTTTAAGTAATTTACCTTGATTATCAGTAATTACAAAATTGTATTTGTGTTTCATAGTCTGACATGTTTGGAGTCTTAAGGAACAGAATTTCCTTTACTGACTAATTTGCAAGGTGTTTCCTAGGTGTGAATTACTTCAGAAAGTGCCAAATCATCAGCATATTATATTGTTTTCCATGTTGCTAAAATGCTTTAAAAATAGATAACTGACACCTGTACTTTCAAATTAAAGTCAGCATTTTGCCATTATGTAAAATCATACGAAATTGGAATTTGTATGAAATGTGAGTGGGGAAATTTACAGTTTCATTACGTTCAGGGCAGGATTGGCCGACCCTAAGATTTGTAGGTGGGTCCAGGCATTGGCACATAATCTTGGACATTGGCACATAATCATAAACCACATGGACAGAGAATAGGATGTTAGTTCTTTGTACATGATATATCCTACACAGTGATGTCACATCATCACATCTGGTGGAGTTCCTCAGTCCACCAGTGGTAACATTATCAATAACTTATCAGAAACAGTCAGAACTGCTTTACTTCATATGTCTTACGTAATGCATGTCCATCACATCACCAAGGACAGATTTCTATTCATTCAGTAAACATAGAAGCATCCATAGCAGGACAGGAAGCAGAGATCTAGAAAACAGTGAGGAATTAATACAGAAAGTATATTGGAAAATGTCTAACTTTTCATTATACACACCATATCAATTAGTTGCTGAAAGTAGACGACCCCTTCAAAGCTAAGGCTCTTTAGGTACTTCCTTCTAGAATTATTCACTTGCAATAAAACTCCACAGATACAAAGTTTCAAAAAGTTTTTTGGTTTCTTCTTTTTGCAGGAAAGCCCACAGGAGTCTAAATATATCTGAACTTAAAATGTTTACAAATTTCAGTCCCACTTCTTAACTAAACATTGCTCTGAGAGATACAAGAGAAATGCTAAAACATTCCTGCCAAAATGTTGCATCATATTCACAGTTAACCGAAGATCTGTGCTTTAAATCAAGTCTGCCATACTATTGACATAAGGTATTTGTTAAAAAGGTTAAAATAAAATACTTGCAAGTCTAACAAACATAGGTACAAGGTTCTGCAGATGGATTCATATTATTTTTATTCAGAAATAAAAAAAATTGGGAGCCATCAAATATAGAGGCTTCTGTCTATTCTTAAGAAAATCATTTCAGCCTGTGCAGGTAATTAGTTGGCATTTAATTTGCACTGATTCATCAGATTGCTCTTTACTTTTTCATGTATTGTCATCCACACATTGGGGCACATTTGATTACCTGTCCTGACGCACTCCCTGAAAGTGTATTGTTCGACGGAATGCACTGTGCCGCGATTCACTAAGATCTGCGCCCCATATCCTGCATGTGTCGCTTCCCCACTCAGGTCCACTGGAGTTCACCTTTTACTACGTGCTTGATATTGCGACACAATTTGAATGTAAATCCCGTGCTCAGTCGGAATCAGTCAGATGTCGGATGGCACGGCCCCCAACCTTGCCGCATGAAACCAGCGCAGCTGTGCCACAATCTGATGGTGTGCGACACAACCCCCAGTTAAATACCTGTCACAAACGTTTTCAAATCATTTTCAAATCCTGAAAACGTCCAATCTGGACGTGCGATAGTGGATAGGGCTCTACTTTTCTTTGTGGGAAAACCCCTTTAAATACAACTTGCAGGTAACTACTACAAAATGAACTGAGATTAATAGGCTCAGTGAAATGTGATCTTAGCCACTTACTGATACATTACCATTCTGACAAATGTAACCATTCCAAAAGGTACCACAATACCAGAAATGCAAACATTTTGTGGTTTAGAGTCTAGATATGAAATTGCTTGGGTATTAAATCTGGGATTTAAATATATTTGGGGTTTAATTTTGGGTTTCTATGGGTTAGTGTATATTTGGACTACAGCTAAAAAAAAAAATGTTTAGTAGTTGCATATTAGGCTGGTGTGAGCCAAAACCTCGGGTAGAAGGCATACTCTAGGTCCACAAAACTTTGTGTGTTAAATTGTTTTAAATCTGGGGGCCGCATTTTTTGGGTCTAATGTTGGTGTCTATGGGGTTAGGTGTATTTGGACTAAGAGTAGTGATAAGGGGGTCTAAACCATCAAGTTCATATCCGTACCGAATTGGCGGGTTCAGCGACCACAGACCCAGAGACTTTACAGGCACTGCTGTTCGGGATCCCATTCCAAGTTCAAGGGATATTGCTCAGCAGCTTGAGAAGCAGCTTTTAGCCCCTAACCACCCCAGACATGTCCTCTGTAGCTGATGTATTAAGGACAGGTGGGAAATCAAAATAATTTCTCTTTTTAGGGCACTCTGAGACTTGCATTAGCTATTGACAGGTGCTGTACTGCAGGGATATGCTTACTGTTTATAAAGGAATAAACAGCAATGAATGGAAAGACCAGACAGGATAAGTTGCTGGGCATCTGAAAACTATTTGGGGCAGACACATTATTGTGTCTGTGCCAGTTTTTTGTTCTGATTTGCATAAAAAAGTGTAGGCTACACTTTTTAATACTGTGCACTTAAAAGGGCATGGTAGTGTGTGTTTCTAGATTGCTACACCTTTATGACACAATTCTGTGCATGTACTAAAACTGGCCTGATTAATACATTTAAATAATGTGGTGCAACTTGTACAAAGAAAGTGTGCAGAAAACTAATGCGCACTGCACCCAATTTTAATATATTTAGGTCTATGTTGCAACTGGGGGCAAGGTAGGGCAGTTGGATGCCCGTGGAATCCTGGCTAGGGAAGTTATGACAGAGCATTAGTGACTGCTCCATGACCTGTGGTTTAGATGTCCTTGTGTTTTGAATAGTAGTGAGGTGGAGGCCTTGCACAAAAGAGGGAGCAGTTTGAAGACAATCCGATGGAACTTGAGGCACTCTTTGCAATGTTAATGACCAATCCATGCAATACTCACACTGCTTTGAAAAGAACAATTATTTCAAATTTGTAGTGCCTCCTCTCCCAGAAACAGTGCTTGTCTTCTAGCACATTGACATTTCGACACATTTTATAATTAATTTTTTTATTTCTTTTTGTTATATTTTAAGTACTTTCCCTGAGCCATTTTTGGTGAGAACAACTGCCATGTGTCATCCCCATTTCCAGTCATTTTTAGGTGAAAGCACCATTGATGGTGTTCAGTTAAGTTTGCACCAAAGTCTAAGCCCCAAACTGTATTTTCCCCTGATAGTGGGACAGACTTGTTGAACCCAAATCTCAACCAACCTGCTCATCTGTAACTAAAGCTATTGCAGGAATCATTTTCAAAAATCCATATTACCACTGAATCAGCATAAACCTAATGGACACGGCATACTTAGGTCCACAAAAAGTTTGTGCCTTCTTGATATTGGCTCAGTCACAAGATATATCCATCATGGTGGTCAATTACAGGTTACAGAGATAAATTTATGATGGTTACAAGACTACCCGTTTTTTGACGATAAGGCCGCAGGATTATAGGGCATTATGAATAAAGGCCTGCTAGACGTCTAGTGTATATATAAGGCTATAAGGCGCAGGCAGTTTCCAGGTGGCTGCTTGGGTTAGAAGGGGTCCGTGCGGGCGGCAGATGAGGAAGCCAGTGGTTCGCACTATGGCGCCTGTGGTTCGCTAGTTA
Source organism: Engystomops pustulosus (assembly GCA_019512145.1). Classification (NCBI taxonomy): domain Eukaryota; kingdom Metazoa; phylum Chordata; class Amphibia; order Anura; family Leptodactylidae; genus Engystomops; species Engystomops pustulosus. The sequence continues at coordinate 136,902,442 of CM033644.1, forward strand.
ACGTATATGCACAAAAGGATTGTTCACAATGAGTGAGATGTTATTTTAAAAAATTATGTTGCCTCTGCAATTTGCAAAAACTGGATATTTAATCAGTTAACAAGATACATATTATTTTACCTTATATTAATAATGAATTATTTTAAAACTATAAAAGTTGCCGATTAAACAAAAAATTATCTATAGTCTCAAAATGTAATATATTTCATCCAAAGTCTACTTTTCCATTCATGAATATTGTAAGCTTTCTAAGGATTCTTGCATCTATATGGGCATGACTGCTTTGTCATAGGAAACTAAATGTTCTCAGCTGAAAACCCCAGAAAACAATCAACTAATAGAAAAAAGAAACAAGAAGCACCACAAGCCTAACACACATCTCCTGTTTAGAAGCCTGTGAAATATGTCAATTGTGACGTGTTACAAAAAAGTTTTATGTATATATACCTGCTGAATTGCACTAGACATTAGCTTCTTCACTAGTGGTGTTACCTCGACCTGAAATACACTAATTACCCTGCTTTATCCTGAGAAATGCTGAATATTGCAAAATATTTTGCTTTATTGTGTAGTCCTATTTATCTTGGACAAATAATGGGTATAATATTGACCTCAAGACAGCAGAAAATGACAATGAAAAACTGAAAAAATTTGGTAAGAATACATAGTAGAGATATCTTAAAACGCTCTAGACTTTTACAAGACTGATCAATCCTGGTTGTGATTGGTTGCTCTGAGCTCTTGCATTTGGATATTTGTCATCACTTTTAGTTGTATTGTTGTATATATTTATTCTTTTAGTGTCATATTTGTTTGTGTACTCGTTTATTGATTACTTCTTAATTAGATATTTTTAATAGATTTTGCACTTAGAATTTTTTAACTACTTATATATTATAATTTTCTGAGCTTGAAGAAGTGCTACTGCATAGGAAAGTTGATGCAATTATTAACCTAAAATGTATGGTAAAAAATTTACAAGCAGCTGTTCTGGGCAGGAGGAAGTGACACTTGTAACTTCACTTCAATACTGGAGAATACACTTCAAAGTATAATTGTTTGCAAGCCAGTTAAAAAACAAAAAAATTTTATGAAAATGCATTAAGCATTGATAGGCACTATACAAGTATACTGTGTAGAAGTATACTATAGTATAACTATATGAACAATTCATTACAATAGTTTCTTGGAACGTTGCACTGAAAATAAATAACAGGCTAATACTACATTGTCAAGCCCCTCAACACTTTGCCTACATTTCGGAAACTCAAAAGGGGGCATGGTTACAGGTTGTACTCTTTAAAAAAAGTCTCTCTCTGCACATGAAAGTGGCAATGAGATGCATCAGGAAGTTTAAATATTTTTAAAATGTTTGTGCAGCTCTTTAAGTAGTTCAGGTTGCATCTTAGTCAGATGTAGACCTGTGAAATATGGACACTACTTTTTAAATACATCCTACACTAGTTTAAATGCTCAAATTTCATACAGAGTTTATTATATCTGCTGCTCATTATCACACACATTGTTTCTAACAACAGAACACAAAAGACATTGAAGATAGTGGCGACACTGAAAAACAGTGGAGTTTTTTCAAAGTTACTGGATGAATGGAAAGGAGGTATGCACATGATAAAACAACATTATATATTATTCATATACTCAATTATATGGCTACATTAAAATGAATGTTTTGTCTGTTTTCTCAATACTTTTACTTATATTGTAACTATTTACTATTGGGCCCCATAATAAAATGTGGAAGGGGCCCCATACCACAACTTGACACTTTCAGAGTGAATATGAAAGCTTAGGATAATCATACTGTGGGTCGCAATTGGGGAGATGAAGAAGAGATAATATTTGGTCTAGTTATATTTTCACTTATGGCTTGATCTTGTATCATGATACTGTATCTAACTGGTATTATTAAACTAGGTAGTGAACTATTTTTAGTCTCAGAAAGGTGAAAATGCAAAGTTCAATAAATAAAAGTGCATGATTTTTCCATGGAGCGTTGCTTGAAATGGATGCTTTTAATCCATAATTGATTCAGCCGTAATTAAACCAGTATACACCGCTGAATTAGATGAATGGGTTCCACCTCAAAAACACTACTCTGGTAGTAGTAAAGAGCAAATGGACAAAATAAGGCTTTATTAAAGTTTATGAATTAAAAAAATATGATGCAAATTTTAGAGATTTTAGTTCTGTAATTATTTTTGAACGTAGGCAAAAATGATGTCGACTCATACAAAAATGCCATGAATGGCTACGGTAGCATGCTCAGTATTATATAACATTCACTGACATACTGGATGAGGGATTAAGACAAAGTCAACATTACAGAAGCTTTCAATGGTTGGATCTTTATACATTTGGGCCTATTATGCTTGCTATTTTGAAATATATCGTACCTGATAGGGTCCTAAAAGAGTAAAACACGATCTATCATTTGTTCAGTTGAATATAAGGTACGATTAGTGTTGTTGTATATTCCTTCTGACTTTTGAACATATTGGTATATTTACCCATTCCTACTTTGTAACTCAGGCTTTACACTATTTTCATCTCCGGAGTGAAGACTGTTGGAGATGTTCCCTTCTGAAGTGAATCCAGAGATTCTAGCAGTAGTACCCCCATGTCAACCTCTAGAATTGAGAAACCATAAGTTATAGAATGAAAATGCGATGGGCACATTTCATTATGTTTTTCTGGTTTAACTAGACAACGAAATTTGGTGAACTCAAATCATTCGATAGTATTAATACAGTAATACTGAAGAATACAAGTTCACTTCCAAACTTTAATTTTCAAGTGGTGTGGATTTGCACATGCATTTGGTGCCTATGTGCTATAATTCCTTACATGGTATTAACCTAGTAAGATACTTCCTAAGGAAAATAAAGATTTATTCATCAAAGATTATCCACTGTTTGATAAGCTTTAACCAAGTATAACCGATCTTTCCCTAACTTAGCTCCAATCGTGAAGAACAGTTTGTCGCTTGCTAATAACTACTCTCGTATATGTACATGGTTTATCTTTCGAGTATTAATGTGCTAGTACTCGTATGTTGGGTCTTTACCATGTAAGTAATGTCCCAATGGAATAATATTTCATTTCGCAATGACTAAAGCCACCCAATATGCAGGCCCTTATTACACAAACCCGTATAAGTATATGGATATTTATTATAGATGTTCCATTTCTGCTTAAGAAAACCTACCATCAAAATACTACAAGGCCAAAAATACTGTGTTATTAATGACAAATCCATTATACGAAAAAGAAGAAAGTAGTCCAAAGTTCTGTATTATTTTATTTTCTTCAAAAGGATCAGACATAAAATTTTCAAGTATGCTGCCATTAAAGAGATATTACGTTATTCTCTGAGCTGTTCTTTACTCAGGATTCACCAAAAAAAGAATCAAAAAAATGCAAAAAGAGAAAATGTGAGAAGAAAAGAGAGGATGTTAATCAATAAATATATTACTAAACTAGAGATAGCTACAGAAAAATAGTGAGATATATTTATAATATTTATCTACTTGAACCCAGAATGTATTTTTTATTTAAAAGAATCTAATTTATTATAATTTTATTTGTTGCTAATGCAACAATAAAAATAGGTGATTATTGATATCTCATGAAGTTTCTTAAATAAGAGTACACATTGAGCCCTCCATACAGGGCAGGTTACTGTTTTTATGAGGACAGGGGAGAGGGCCCGCAGAGAGACAGGGGAAGAGCACATGTGGCTGCCAGTTTGTGTTTCTACATGGCCCCTTTTGTCGCGTATAAAAATTTAGTTTTATTGCTGGATGATTTTGTCTGGGATGAGACTGGGTTTTTCCAATGTTAGCATTTTGGGGATAGTATGTATTGAAAAAATGTATCATTTTGTATTGCGTTCGTCGAGACCAAGTGACACATTTTACTTTTTTGGCCTAGGAGATTTGTACTTTGCAACAGTTATTCATTCTGAGAAGTACATATGGTTTTATCACTGTTTTCACATTGTTTGGGGATTATAATAGGTAAAAAATCATAATTGTTGGTGGGTTTTAATAGTTTTTTTTTCATACGGTGTTGGTTACGGACGCAGTGAGTGGATATCATAATGTGGATTGGTGTGATGATTAGACATTATTATATTGTCACTTTATATGTTATGGGGCTTATGGGCATTTTTGTTGATTTATTAACGTATTTTTTGAATAACTTTTTTTGTAAAATTTTTATTTTTTCCACCATGGGACATGAGCAGACATATCGATTTGCGTTCAGATAATACTCTGCAATCCTAATGTCTTGCCGAGTGGATTAGCTAGAGTCAGGCCTATGCACATGCATAGGAATGAAACTGTTGCCCTTTGAACCCCTTACCGGGATGACATTTTTCATTTGCGCTTTCATTTTTCACTCCCCAACATTCAAAATATATAATTTTTTTATTTTCATGACAGAGCTAGTTATGGCATTTTGCGTAAACAAAGTTACACTGTCAAAAGGTTGGTATTTTTAATATCGCATGTACTGGGGAAGCGGAAAACAAAAATCCAAATGCAGTGCAAATTGGTCAGAAAAAGCGCATTTGCACCGATTCTTATGTGGGCTTGGATTCAGGTACGCCCAAAGACCGGATCACTTATTCTTTTGGGTCTGTAAAATTATGGTGATACCAAAATTTGTATGGGTTATACAAGGTTTTCATACATTTACAAAAATTAAAAACACGTACAAAAATTTTTTTGGGGGATTTGCCATCGTCTGGCTGCGATAACTTGTTTTGTTACTTGGTGTACAGACTGTGGGTGTGGTGTTTCAATTTTTGCAACTTTTGAGGAGGTTTCAAATGGTTATCAATTTTTTAGGGGCGGTACAAACGATATTTTACAGATTAAATTTTTAAAATGCAAAAGCTTATTTGGGCGAGTTTTCTGTTACGGGGTTTAACATGCAGTGAAAAAACCCTTATTGTATTTGTAGATCGGCCATTTCGAGGCTCCGACACATGACGAATGTGTTATGATTTTACTGTTTATTTATATTATATCAGTTCTCAGGGAAGGGGGGGGTGCGGATGATTGAATTAGATTTTTTATTAAAGTTTTTTAAAAACTTTATTTCTAATTTGTTACAATTTTCAGACTCCAGGGTACTTTACGTAGAGGTCTGATGATGACTACCATCTACTTACCAATACAGTTGGCAGTATAGGGATTTCCTCCTTTATCTCAATGGATGAAGTTACATTGTTGAATGAACGGGTAGACCGGGGTGAAAATGAAACGGAAAGAGGTAATCTAGTTAGGCAGCACGATCCTGGAAAAGTCGGACGATGACGGTGCCATGCGATAGCCATCTTACACACTTAAGACACGTTAGATTTACTCGGCGTCACCTTTCCCACTGCGGTGGTCGGTGAAAACACCTGCAAATCGGTGCTCAGACACCAATGCAGCGGGTGTGCAACAGTTAAGCGAAATAGTCTTTCTTGTCAGACAATGCCAGCCAAAGAACAAATTACCAGATATGGAGATGGGCTTTAGTTCCATGGGTACTGAAAAAGTTGATTACTGACTCGATCATCCACCCTAACACCTCGCACCCACGGCATGTGAAAAAGTAAACTATACGGTATTAGGGGTTTCACAAGATTAGATTCGTTTTCATTGATCAACTTGACCATCTTACAGGCACTGGCTCGGTTTAGGTCGGATGGAATTGTCAACGAGAGGGAGGCAGCGTGGTAGGGTGTCACACCCCTCATTCACTCACTGACACGTAGGTGCGCGACAGTGGTATGCTCCCTGGCAGGGAATACCGTGGTACAATGCACCCTAAATTAAGTTTACCAACCACCAATACCCCCAAGTCTTTGGGTGAGTTTCTGCCCAGATGAAAATTACCAAGCGTGTAAATGACTGTTCTTAGCTAGAGAGGGCTTCATGTGCATATAAATTCCTAGGGTATATGTGGCCGATCATATGCCCCTCAGACTGGAGGGAGTGAAAGGAGGCGCGAGGCCAGGGAGGGACGCACAATGCTAAACAACGCACACCGAACCCACAATACAATATAACAGTTCTACGAAAGCATGAAACATGCTACCTTGCATGAACATTAAACCTCAGACAACCCATGCGATGTCAAGGTCCATTGTGCTCTCACCAGCGGCGGAGGCGATGCACTCCTGCCTCACACAACTTCAACAGAGACGTCCATCTGTTAAATAACTCTAATACTATTCTACGCCCCTTCAGGATAATTACTTTACACGTAAGGAGCTATCACGCCTGCAAATAGTGATAGGCTCATTACCGCTCATTAGAGTAAAAATATTAAAAAAAGAATGGGGGCCCCCACTTTCTAAGCCCATGACTAACCCAATATAACAATTTTACCCAGTCCCAGCTAGTCTAATTTTATGTACAACCTTTTATGTGGCACGGTATCCAATGCCTTGGAAAAAAGTCCAGTATACATGCAATCATTCCGCAGGCACCACATTCCCCCAGCAGTCCTGTGTAAAAGACATATCCACGGACTCATAACAAACCGTAAGTCCCTCTAGCAGTTGCCACAACGGTGATAGCAACCTTGTGTCACAAATTCGGGATGTTTAGGGTCAGACGTACTCGGTCCTATATTTTCAACATCGGGGTTGATAGGATGCTGTGGTATAGGGTAGCGTTTGCTAACCCTTTTAGCCAGTGAAACATGAGATAGCGTCCCCTGCCGGTATGGGATGAGAGCAGATACCACTAAGGGACAGACCGACCACAGTAATCTTAGAAAATGCAGAATCACAACTTTAGTTGGTGGCAGCATGCATCTGATCATATAAAAAACACGAAAATCACTCAATATGGGGCCGGTGGAACAAGTCGATACAGGCGCGTCAGTTCCCCGGGTGAGGGGACTGTGAAAGTTTATGTTACTTAAGTTGAGTTTGTATGTAAGTACAGAAGTGTAATTTTATCATGGTAATCCCAGCAGCACTTTTTGTCTCTTGACAATTGGATTTTAAGAAGGTTGGGGGTTGTCATAAGAGAATCAGATAAGATATAATCAACACTATAACGCTTGCTTACGACACCTGTGATACTGTTACAGCTGATCATTGTAGCCTAGGAGGTAACAGTACGCTATTGAATTACAAAATTCCAGAGGTCCGTTTTGCTAATCGGGGTATTATTGTAAGTCGAGTTGTTTCCTAAAGTAGGTGGACCCGCCTGTAGTATTGCACAATGCTATCAGACCCAGCTCTAATATCTCCCATTTTTAAATTCCATTTTCACAGACAAAAGATTCAAGACTAAAATTCTTTGCAGATTGCAACTGTACATATTATCTCCAATGAATATTATATATTATTTTCTCTTTACTGTGCCCCCTCTCAGGAAGACAGAATGTTTTTTACTAAACAAGTCTGTATTGATAGGAGAGACTCCAATCGCTCCTCCGCTGAGGCCACTATAACACCCTCCCTTCCCCCTAGGCTAAGCAGAGTTGCTCTGATAGAAAACCCCCCCATATAGGAATTTCAAGCAGTCATACCGGTATCCATATTCCACCAACGTCTATCAGCAGATTAACAAAAGCCAGTTGATCATGGATAATTGGAATAGACATTTTACAATATGGCGACAGTATATGTCACTCTACCCCCCCCATCTTAAGTACCACCTACTGGTTCTCCCACTTGGGGTCCAACATGGCGTCTGCAGAAGATTTGATATTATATTCCTCACTACTCGTTTTTTATGCCCAACTCTACTCCTTTACTTAATAGCTGTTCACCGGAGATTCTTGATCAGGCCCCCAAATGTCCCCTAATTATTCAACCTCTATTGCTGTGCTTAGGGTATAAGGCTCACATGTATCCAGTAGTCGCCAGATTAATACCACCGTCCATAGCATTACCCCTTAAATATTTATCAATAAACAACAGAAGTTAATACATCACAAGTCTGCATGTTTTTTTCAAGGTTGCTTTTGCTGGTGTTGTTTGCCAGTTCTTGGGAACAGAACCTGTTCTTTAAGGAGCAGGATGGCATGGTTTATCATACGTGTCTTAACTAACCCACCAACTCAGTGGTATTCCATCTAGGAAGGTGTGTGGCCCACATATTGAACTTAAGAGACTTGACACGTGGCGCTTCATAATTTTGGCACGTACAGGCCGATGCTGAAACTCTATAGGGTATTGCACGATTAAATCCCTTAGATCACCAGCACATTCGTTGTTTATTGATGGTATTTTTGCGGAGCCCATTTCATTTAGATATGTCGCAGAACACGAATGATTGCTTCGTCACTGCCCGACTTACACCCACTCGCAATATCAAGCCAGGGGCAATATTAGATGGCGGTTCTGTTCTACAACGATTGTTTTTTACGAAACCTAGTTGAGAAGAATTGGCTCTAACACCTTTAGGTGTTGGACCACTTATACATTGCCTGTCCGCAAAGTTTGGTTTGGTGTTTTTCCGTTCTCGGCCTTATTTATTATTTAGTACCCTATGACTCCCAAATTAAACAGATCAAAAGATTCTGTAGCTAGATGTTTCCGCATAGTGTCCGTGGCCCTGACATCAGGATTTCAACTTTTGCCAAAGCGTGAATTATAAGATGTGGGGACCTTGGGTTTTGGTACTTGCCTTACATGAGACGATTCACATCTGAAGTGCTTCGTGCAATGATTTTACCCGACCCGGTGACAAGACAATTCAACAGTCTAGAATACTAATTTCAGTAGAAAAAGCGTGTCCTTAGTAAAACAACACCTCCGAGGTTTTCATTTCATCTGTAGCAAGGATAATCGCTTTTAGCATCCTTCACTTTAATAATAGGATGCATGAGATCTAATAATGAGGAAGTGAACATAGTCACACTTTGGTGTTGCATTGCTTCAGTCACTAGGACGACTGTGCCCAGCCCATAGCACTGGGAGCTATTTAGGTGCAGTAGCATAAGGAGGGTTGATGGTTAAATCACAACAATCCCAAGTCCTTTTCAGCTTCAGTTTTACTAAGTAATTGACCGTTTAGTACATAATTATACTTTTTGTTTCCATGGCCCAAGTGCATAACTTTACATTTATCTACATTAAACCTCATCAACCATTTCTCTGCCCATCCCTCAAGCTTCCACAAATCCCTCTGTAATTCTAAACTATCGACCTAAGTATTTATTACTTTACACAGCTTAGTATCATCTGCAAATATTGAAACTTGACTGTGTAAACCCACTACAAGGTCATTAATTAAAATATTAAAAAGAAGTGGCCCCAATACTGACCCCTGTGGCACTCCACTGGTAACATCAACCCAATCTGAGAATGTGCCATTAATGACCACCCTCTGTTTTCTATCACTAAGCCAATTACTTACCCAAATACACAGATTTTCTCCTATTCTCAGCAGTCTCATTTTATATACCAACCTTTTATGTGGCACGGTGTCAAATGCCTTTGAAAAGTCCAGATATACAACATCCACAGCGTCCCCCAGATCCAGTCTTGAACTTACCTCCTCGTAGAAACCAATCAGATTAGTCTGACAGGACCATATTATTGGCCCCCCTATAAGATCAAATAAAACAGACATAGCACATTAACGAAAAGGCGTATGTATCCTGGTGGAAGGGTTAGCTGCGGTAAGATGATGGTTCTCCCAAAAATTCCAAATCCTTTTAGAAACAAACCAATTCAACTTACCAAAACATATCTCCTTAAACTCCAGAGATTATAAATATATGTATGGGAGAAAGCAGACCTAGAATAGCTGCAAAACTTGTATAGACCACAACGATAAGGTGGGTTAGGCGCCCACGCACACAAGCATTAGGAGCCAGCAATTCATCAGGCGAGGCAGTGGTTTTCACTCCACAAATAAACAATGGATACAAATAGAAAATAACACGTTACAAAAAAGAATATATCAACAGTATTTTGGGAAAGCGCTATATCCATTACACTCCCTTCCATAGTCCCCTATAGTACAAGCAGGAAGCCGCCAATGGGAGAGATATTCCAAAACTCCCCAATAATTCAACTAAAGTGCGGGATCTCAAGTGCAAAGTGGCCGATCTCAACAGAATTAGATGATTTAGACTACAGAATTGGATAAAAAATGGCAGCTATAAAAATAGAGTTTTGGGAGTATTAAGGCCATTTAATGGCGTTGTAGACATTTCAGCAAAAAAATGTAACATTCCTAAACAGGATTGTTATCGTATTAGATTAAGCCATTTTCTGTTCAGAAATTCCATCAACATGAAAGAGTCCAAGACAGCCTTTGAGTTCTTAAAGCCTGAAAAAGCTTCTAAGGGTATCCACTTTAGCATATAGGCCAATAGAAGAAGTATGAAAATGGTCAGTAAGACTAGGGATAACTATTGATTGAGGAGGCCTGAGAATGTAAGTTTCTAAACTATCCTTCTTCTTTCTAAATGCACATACATATGGAAACTAGAAGGAAAAATAAAAAAATATTACACAGATGGTATTACATCTAGTACTTGCAAAAATATTCCCAAAACTGGTCAAGTACTGGTGGAGGTGCCAAACGGGGGATATGGAGATATGCTTCATTATTATGAAAGTGCCGTGTACGGGGGTTGCGCTACAGGTGGAGAATCTATTAACAGACATTGTGAAATCCAACCCCATCACATTAACCCACCAGCATTAACCCTTCTAGGCTTGGGTTATCATACTATTTACCAGAGGAACAAAACATTAGATTTCCATGTTTATCACGGTCATCACTATCATAGCCTCCTATGGAAGTCCCCCAAAAAAAATACAGCATTCACCGAAACTAACTAGGCGAGTGCCCCCCCCCCCCCCCCCCCCCCATATGTGATATGTAATTTGAGAGGGTGTGGCTTAGATAAAATGACACGCAAAAGAATTATTATGCTAGATGGGAGAACCCCCATGGAGGATGTCTATCTTTTATAAGGCAAAATGTAGAAGGACCAGGGTCAGAAATACAAGATGCGCGAACATTACCGTCCGAGCTTGATGCTCGATCGAGCATTAGCGTACTCGTAACTGGATAGTTGCTCGGACGAGTATTTCGCCCGCGTCGAGAAAATGGCAGCTCCGCCGTTTGCTTTTTGGCGGCCAGAAACAGAGCCATCACAGCAAGGAGACCTGCACTCCACCCAGAATGACGTGTACCCTTACAAGTCCGATAGCAGTGTTGGTGGCCAGACAGCGTGACCCTGGGATAGACTAGCTCGCTGGCCCGCGCTGCTCGGATCATCTCGTCTGGATGCCGCTGGGAGAGAGTGCTGCTGGCCAGGGAAAGCGTTGGGTGTTCATATGTAGCTTACGTAGGACAGGAGTGATTCTACAACAACCCTAAACAGCCCCCTTATTAGGGATACAATAACGTTATACTTTTTTTTTTTATGTTGAGTGTGGCTGGGCCTTGCTGGCACTAGTAGTGCAGCTAAGACCATATTGTGAGAATTAGCAGGGGGGGATTGCTTACCGTTGTTTAGACGAGCACTTGTGACACAACATATCCACCTCAAACACCAAAGTGGGAAAATTATTAGGGGTTTGATTTTCAATTAGGCACAGTCTGCCAGTTTCTTTTTATTTTACGTTTATTTTTTAATTCACTCAGTGTCATCTCATATGACATAGTAGTGTGCTTGAATACTGGCTAGAAAAATAGCCATAGGAGAATCCAAACGGCTTACTTACGCCTACAGTTAGCGTTATATATATGTGGATTTCTGGTTGATCTGCTGGTTGCTGTAGTTTCTGCAGTGCTAACTAGCAAATGTGAGCAATTGGAGTGCGACTTGCGACCACTGTGTTTTGCGCTAGAGGGACGCCAATATCCATCGCAAAGACAGAAGTGGGAAAATTTATGGCCCGGGCGTGGTTGTATTCAAATTAGCAAAGTCTGCCATTTCCTTTTTTTATTACGTGTTTATTTTTCATAAATCAGCGTCATCTTCCATCTGGCATTAGTAGTGGCTTTTAATACTTGGCTAGAAAAGCCAAGGAAAATCAAACGGCATTACTTAGCCTACGGTAGCGTTATATATATTTGATTTCGGTTGATCTGCTAGGTGGCTGTAGTGCTGCAGTGCATTCTACTAGCAAATTGTGAGCAATGGGAGTGAGACTTGCGACCACTGTGTTTGGCGCTTTAGTGAAGAACATATCCATCGCAAAGACCGACGTGGGAAAAATTTATTAGGGCCCGGGTTGTATTCAATTAGGCACAGTCTGCCATTTCTTTTTTTATTGTACGTTTATTTTTTCATAACTCAGCGTCATCTCATCGGCCTAGTTAGTGTGCTTTTAATACTGGCTAGAAATAGCCAGTAGGAGAATCAAACGGCTCTACTAAGCCTACAGTAGCTATATATATTATTTATGGTTGATCTGCGGTGGCTTGTAGTTTCTGCAGTGCATCTACTAGGCAATTGTGAGCAATTGGTAGTGAGACTTGCGGACCACTGTGTTTTGCGCTACGACGCACATATCCATCGCCAAGACCGAGGTGGAAATGTATTAGGGCCCGGGGTGGGATTTCAATAGGCACGTCTGCCATTCCTTTTTTATTTTACGTTTATTTTTTCATAACTCAGCGGTCATCTCATCTGGCAAGATGTGCTGTAAACTTGGCTCGAAAATAAGCCATAGGAGAATCCAAACGCTTCTTACTTACGCCTACAGTAGCGTTATATATATTTGATTTCTGTTGATCTGCTGGTGGATGGTCCTTGCTGCGTGCATCTACTAGCAAATTGTGAGCAATTGGAGTGAGACTTGCGACGTCACACTGGCTTTGAGCTTAGTGACGCACAATCACGCAAAGACCCGAAGTGGGAAAAATTAAGTAGGGCCGGGGTTGGATTTCAATTAGGCACAGTCCTGCCATTTCCTTTTTATTTTAAGTTTTATTTTTTTCATAACTCAGAGTATCTCATCTGCTAGTAGTGTGCTTTAATTACTTGGTAGAAAATAAGCCATAGGAGAATCCAAAGGGCTTACTGCGCCGACAGAAAATAGCGTTATATATAATTTGATTTCTGGTTGATCTGCTGGTGGCTGTGTTGCTGCAGTTGCAATACTAGCAAATTGTGAGCAATTTGGAGAGTGGAGACTTGCGACACACTGTGTTTGCGCTTAGTGACGCACAATCCATCGTAAAGACCGAAGTGGGAAAATTTATTAGGGCCCGGGGTGGGGTGGATTTCAATTAGGGCACAGTCTGCCATTTCCTTTTTTATTTTACGTTTATTTTTTCAGCACTCAGCGTCATCTCATCTGGCCAGCATAGGGTGCTTTAATACTTGGCTACGAAAATAGCCATAGGAGATCCAAAGGCCTTATTTACGCTACAGTAGCGTTATATATATTTGATTTTGTTGATCGATGGTTGGGTGGTCCTTGTGCAGTGCATCTACTAGCAAAATTGTGAGCAATTTTGGAGAAGTGAGAACTTGCGACCATGTGTTTTGCGTTAGTGACGACCCATATCCATCGCAAAGACCGAAGTGGGAAAATTTATTGGGCCAGGGGTTTGTATTTCAATTAGGCACAGTCTGCCATTCCTTTTTTATTTTACGTTTATTTTTTCATAAACGCAGCGTCATCTCATCGGCATAGTAGTGTGCTTTAATACTTGGCCTAGAAAATGCCATAGGAGAATCCAAACGGCTTACTTACGCCTACAGTAGCGTTATATATTTTGATTTCAGGTTGATCTGCTGGGTGGCAGTGTAGTTGGCTGCAGGCATCTACTAGCAAATGTGAGGCAATTTGGAGTGAGACTTTCGCCACTGTGTTTTGAAGCTAGGACGCACATACTCCATCGCAAAGACTGAAGTGGGGAAAATTATTAGGGCCCGAGGGTGGATTTCAATTAGGCACAGTCTTGCCCATTTTCCTTTTATTTTACGTTTATTTTTTATAACTCAGTGTCATCTCATCTGGCATAGCAGTGTGCTTTCATACTTGGCTAGAAAATAGCCATAGCAATAGGATGCATCGTTTGGTTTTAAAAAACTAAAAAACACACAAAAAAAAAAAAACACAAAAAAAAGCTAAAAAAAAAATTAAAGTTATAACTCTCATTTTCAAAATGTTTTTAACCCGAGGGCTTAGGGTAGAGGACTTGAGGACTTGAGGGCGGGGAAGGGGCGTAACTACTGCAGGGCGTAGAGGCCTGGTCCTGGGCGGGGTGAGACACCACTGTTATGAGGGAGCAGGGGGAACGCCAGCAGAGCACACTCCCTAGGTTCATGCTCTGAAGTTACTGGGACTCGTGGTAGAGCACTGTGAGGCCAGCAGAACCCAGTGCGAACAGGTGATGTCGGGGCTTGCCGACAATGCTTCGAGCAATTTGTCCACCAGTCAGTCTTCCACGCAGGCCACCAATGTCACCGAAATCGGCACTCCTCCAGCTCCTGCACCTCAGCCTCCTCACCCCCAGTTGCCCCCTCCCAGCAACAAAAATTTGCCATTTGGAACCGGGCATACTCTGAGGAAACGTGTTTCTGGACCCCTTTCCACAGTCACAAACCTTGTCCGGTTGCTGCTGAGCCAAGTTTTCGAATGCCCAGGTTTTCCCAGTCGCAGTATGTGGTGATGATGACCTTGTTTGACGTACTGGAAGAAGTGTGTTAGAGGGCCTGTAAGAAGAGGAGCGAGAAAGAGGTGGTAGGAAGTGCGGACGGAAGTTAGTGGGTATAGGGACAAGGAAGGTAAGAGGGGGGAGAAGAAGGGGCGAGAGGAGTAGGAGGAGACCCCGGGTGACAGACCCAAGCTGGGTAGAGGCCGGGTGAAACACAGTGCTTCATGAGACGAGGAGAGTCCTCGGACCAGAAACAGGTTGGAAGAGGCAGTGGTGGGGCCAGACGGGATGGGAGGCAGGCTGTGCATCAGCGCCAAAATGGTCACTAGTGAGCTCCCGTGGCGAGGGCTCCTTGCGGCGAGGGCTAGATTCAGAGTCTGGAGGTTCTTTAAGGAAAACACCGGAGATGACCGACGGACTGTAGGGGTGCCACATGCCAAACCAGGGTCAGCAGGGGTTCCACACTAATAGCTGAACTACCACCACAGTATGCGCGGCATATTGATGCTAAAAACAACACACTCAGTCGGCAACAAGCCGTCACCTCTCGGCCGTGCACACCACTGCTCCTTCCCCTGTGTCAGCTGATTAGTCGCCCCCTGCCCAGGACCCTGCAAAAAACCCCTCGTCGCATCCACGATCCTCCACAGCATCCACCAGCGTTCAGCTCTCCATACCCAGACGCTGGAGCGGAAACGCAAATATAGTGCAACCCACCCCGAACGCCAAGCCCTTAATGTGCACATCTACAGATTGCTCTAAGCCTGGAGATGCTGCCATTAGGCTAGTAGAGACCGATGGAATGATAGATAGAATAATGGAGGACGGAAGAACCTCGGTAGTCGGTCAAACAGACGAACACTAATTTCCCGATTGTGCAGTCTCAGCAATGCCTAAAGCACGTTGTCAGACAACCATTAATCCGTGCCCTGAACAACGCAGTTTTCGACACAGGTCCACTGACCCGGACAATGGACGCGGTGATGCCGGAGGGGCCACTATATTCGCTGACGGCACATTTGGTAACTGGGGTGGAGGCTGGGACCGAGTCTGACCCTGCGGCTGGTCATAGACTGCCGACGCCGAGGATTGCGGGGCCTACTCGGTCCGGTGTTTAAGGCCTTACTATGCCTTCCGCCTCCCCCACCCCTCCTCCACCTCCTCCTCCGAAACACGACCATACGGGGGCATGGCGCCATCAGTCGGTAGCTCCTAGGAACGCAGCAAGGCCGTCGCTAAGCGACAGCAGGCGTGGGTGCTCTCAAAGGCTGAGCCTAGGCGATTAAAAGGCACACGCCCAAGAAACTATTACAGGGACATCACGCGCAGGACTGATCTGTGGCTGGCACCGCTGAACCTGAAGCATGGCCCATGTGTTAATCTGATAGTTAGCGTTTCCTCAAGACATACCCCAATCTGTCTGATTTGGCTCACGAAGGTGTACGCGATCTGTGCGCATTTCAGGAAGTCCAGAACAGATGCTGCCACTTCAGGGCAGCGCAGCGCCGCCTCCAAATGCCCGCTCACCGGATGTTGTGCGACGGCCCAGAGGTGGATTCAACAACGGACCATGTTATCCAGAGTTTAACAGAGCGCCGAGCGATTGTAGACTGCCCGATGTCAACTTCGACCAGAAATGGTAGTCAGGTCAGTCAGCTTCCTCAAGTATAAATGAGGAGTGGACGTGGAGGTATGCTGATATAGTATCAGGTTTGCGAGTAACTTTAGTGAGTCAAACCAAGATGGTCGTGGCGATGCCACCATCATCAGCCTCACCATCCCGATGTTGGCCTGTTGAAAAACGCTCTGGTCAGCATGAAGTCGGAAGCTTTGCGCTCCTCACAAGAGACGGGAAAAAAATTCCCTTGTTGATAGCCAAGCACCCTTAGGTCTGTTTCTCAGGCATATGAGGAGGTGGAGGTGGAGGAGGATGAGGAGGAGAGGAGAGAATGTTGGGCCGAGACACAAGAGTGGGCCATTTTGAAGTCCTTCACTGTTAAGCGTGTTGTATGGCAGAAGCAGAGGAGTTTTGGAGGAGTTGGAGGAGGAGGAAAGGAACTGGACAGTCAGGCCAGTGAGGGGAGGAATTCTTACGGTGTTACTCTGGCGCATATGGCAGATTTCATGCTATAGGATGCCTATCACGTGACCCTCGCGTTCAAAGAATTTATTCCAGCACCGATACTGGGTATTTCACTCTCCTGCCGACCCACCGGTACATAGACAAAATCTTTCCACTCTCATCCCTGGAGAGGAAAGGGATGTGAGAATGCCAGGAATACCAAGCAGGCCATGGTCACAGCTGTGAAACAGTTTTCCCTTATGACAGCCGCTAGCGGCAGATGGCGAGTTCTGCGGGAAACGTAGCGAGGGGAGTGGGCGAGCAGGCAGCTTGTCCAGCACTGGCAAGGGTAGCTTTACAAGGCTTTTGCCAGCTATGTCACCCCAGCAAGACACTGTCACCTTCCCCAGTTCTCGGCGAGTAGGGCTGATCTTTCGGAAAGATGGTGAGGGAGTCCGTATGCTGACCATCCATCGTCCCTACATGATCACACAGCTCCCTACTACAACTACTGGGTTTCAAACGCTTGGACAGTGGCACGAAACTGGCACGTACGCATTGGAGGTTTGCCTGCCCTGCCGCTAGCGTCTTGTCCGAGCGAGGTTGGGTTTTTCAGGAAGACTGGTGGCCATCATCACCGATAAGCGTTTACACGCATGTCGACTGCAGCGGGAAAGGCGACGCTTATCAAAGATGAATAAAGCCTGGATTTCTCCTAATTCCAATCTCCACCAGGTGAAAGGAAGCTCAACCTGAATAATTTATCCACTCCTCCTCCTCCCATTTTCCTCCTTCTCTCCTCTTTGTACAGTAAAGCCAGAGGAGAAAATGGGCTATTTTTTGACAAGGGCCCACTGGCTCTAGCTATTAGAATTTATGCATTAATTGTATGGAGGGCACAAACCCGGTCTCTGTTTTAAACAATTTTTGGAGGAGGCCACATACAGGCATCAATCTATTAATTTCTGGGGGCCCTACCTGTCCTCGGTTTGAAAATTGTTTTGACTGACACATTACAAGGCACGTCAATCTATTCAATTTTTGGAGGGGCACCCTACACTGTCCTCTGGTAATTGAAAATTTTTTGGGACTGCACATACAGGACATCAATTATCCATTTTTGGAGCAACCTACAGCTCCTCTATGGTTTGAAAACTGTTTTGGACTGCACAGTACAGGACTCAATCATTCAATTTTGTCTGGGAGGGCCACCTACTCCATGACTCCTCTGGTTTGAAACTTGTTTTGACTGCACATACACGCATCAATCATATTCCATATTTCTGGAGGGCCACTACTGCTCTCTGGTTGAAAAATTTTTTGAACTGCCACAATTACAGGGACTCAATCTATTCCATTTTATCTGGAGGGCCAACCTACCTGCTCCTCTGGTTTGAAAACCTTTGTTGGATGCCAAATACAGGCAACTAATCTATTCCAATTTTTCTGGAGGGCCACCACCTGTCCTCATGGTTGTGAAAACTTTTCTGGACTGCCACATACAGGCAAATCCAAATTGAATTGTCTCAATAGCAGCTCACACACGTTGTCTCCATTATACCTCAAAGTGTCCATATTCAGCTGCCTCCATACATCGTCCCTTTATAAAACGAGGTTGGGTCAGGCCGAAAATTGTGGGTGTTTTCATGGATTCCACATCAAAGGTGTTAACTTTGTCGCACACCATGCTGTGTTATCCACATAAATACACTGGACAATTTTTACCATTAGGATATATTTCAGCGGCTTCTGCCGATCTGTTTACATTCCCTCACCGCCCATTATCCTAAACTGTATAAGACG
The DNA here is from genome assembly GCA_019512145.1 of Engystomops pustulosus. NCBI lineage: Eukaryota > Metazoa > Chordata > Amphibia > Anura > Leptodactylidae > Engystomops > Engystomops pustulosus. The sequence goes on from CM033644.1 coordinate 136,920,925, forward strand.
CTAACTACACTTGATCTTTACAAAAGGTTCGTAGAAGTGTCTGTTTGGGGAGTAGACTTAGAACTTGGTGCGGCGTGGGACGCGAGTGACCCATGGGTGGTTCATATACTGCCGACGCAGAGGAGTGCGTGGGCCTAACCTCGGGCCAGGTGTTTCAGGCCTAATATGCCTCGACTCCTCCTCCCACCCTCCTTCCACCTCCTCCTCCTCCGAATTACCATCCGTGGGCATGGCGCCATCAGTCGGGTGAGCTAGGCACAGCAGCAGTGCCGTCGCCAGCGACAGCAGGCGGGTGCTCAAACTGCTGAGCCTAGGTGTAAAAGGCAACCGCCAAGAGCTATTACAGGGCATCCAACATCAAAACTGGTTAACTTTGTCGCCATGTGCGGTTGTACGCCACATAATAGTATGGAAAACTTTTTTTCTTCTTTACGGATATATTTTCAGCGCTTCTTGAGCAGATGTTACATTACCCTACCCGCCAATCCCCCCAAACTTATAAGACCGTACTCACTTATCTTATACAAAAGGTTTAGAAGTGCTGTGGGGAGTAGCCCTAGACAGGAGGGGTCTTGGATTTGGCGAAAGCTCGCACTCGGCCACGGGGCGCCAGCTCCATGCCAAGATCACAACTAATAGTGTTTAAATGACAGGCACTCTTTAATCAGACTACAGTTCACTGCCTCCTACATGGTCCCCTTCATCAACGAGCTGTGTGTAGGCAGAATTTGGATGTTTTATGGTTCCATGTAACTTTGTCGCCCCCGCGTGTGTAATCCACAAAAATATACTGGCAAAACTATTATCATGTACCATATGTATTGAGCGCTCTTGCTCACCCTTTGGTCCTCTCTGCCACCCATGGTTTGAAGCTGAGTCCATTTAGGGTATTGTTGCCTGACACTCTCTGCCTGCCGCTGCTGCCGCTGCCTCGGACATGCCGGCCCCTAGTAGTGTCAGGGGTCAATATTGGATGTTGTTTTAGAGCTATTACGGCGTTATTCGGTCACTCTGTCATGGCAATGCTGTTGCCCATAATTTCTGGCATAATGGGCAATTTAAGGCAGCCTCAGAGGATACATGGCATTGCTGCCCATCCGCTTGTTTCCTGTACATTTCCGTGGTGTGTTTCCATCTTTTTGAGGTGTCCAGGTGTTTGGCCAAGCTTCCCTGTGACAGACGCCTTGGTCCCCGTAAAAATGCTCGAGTCTCCATTGACTTCAATGGGGCTCGTATATCGAAAAACGAGCACTCGAGCGATCGGGCAAGAAAAGTTCGTTCGGAATTAACGACGTTACCCGGAGTATTTTAGTGCATGCTCATCTCTAGTCAGAACGTATGGTTTGGTTTGCAACAGTTAAAGCAAAAAACTGCTATAACTGGTCTTTGTTTATACTCTGTACAAATTGACTAGAAATGTGTAATACATGCTTACTATATACCCAACGGAATTGTACTTGTTACCTATTAGATAGGAAACTCTAAATACAGTATTGCCTCGTAGTTTCTCTGATAATGGTTAACCCCCCATGTTGGATTAGTTATGAAGAGATCAGGCATAGAACACAAATGTGTTGTACTCCATTTGTTATATTCCCTAAATATGGAAAAATGAGTCTGGCGGATTAAGGTAATAAAACAACATTATACCAACATGAATACCAATAAAAAGTACAACCCATCTGCAAAAAAAACAGAACCCCTAAACAACTCTGTCAACCATGGCAATGCAAAAAACAACGCAATTGAGTCTGCATATCGTAAAACTAGTAAACAAACACAAAGCATATAAATTACTGACATTAATTGTTAACCAATAAATATGTATATAAAAAAATAAACATTTGTCAAAAAATTCTAAATATAGGATCCGTATGGAACCGTAAAACCAGCCTACTAAAAAGCTGTTTTTTTGAAAAGTTTGAAGAGTGATTGGGGTTGCAATTATTTAACAGATCGTTTAAAACTCCAATAAATGAATGGCCTTGCAATTTCCTTCAACATTTGGAAAATTGCTGTTTGAGTTTAAGCCTCCAAAAGTCCTAATAAACAACAAAATGACATTACATCTACCAAAATGATGCCAACTAATGTGAATATAACAACATGAAAAAATATCTGAAAATCCTTGGGTAACCTAAAGCCTCTAAAGTGTATAACCATTATTGGTATAGTGACAATGGCTGATATAGAAAACAGATGTCCGTATAGCCCAAAATGACTTCGACACCTGAAGTGGTTTTAAATGTGCACCGCTGGTACTGTTTTGGTGGAAAAATTCCTGACTGAAAGCCAATTAATGTGGCACAATTTTAGTTACCTAATCCATGCGCGGTCCCGGTGTGTTGTCCGACAAGGTTGAAGGTCTGCTGCGATTCAACAAGATCGGCGCTGAATGGTCACTTCCCCGATGAGGTCCGCCGGGAGTCTAACCTTCTTCTTCACAGGTGTATGTGAGTGTAGTCTGTGTGACACAATTTGAATTGTAAACCCCTAAGGTAGTCTGAATCCGTGGATCATCGTCAGCCTCCCTGATTTGTGTCAAAAGCAGTGTGATTGTGGACACAAAATGATTGCGTGGTAAAAAACACAATCCCGGGCCACTCCAAAAGAACTAAAGGAGAGAATAAAGAGAATAAAGACGGAAGACAGGAGGCTGGCGACGGACCCTTAGGTAAATAAGCCCCAATAACAAGGCCATAACAGACAGTATGTCAGAAAACCTCTGAATAGGATTAGGTTTCGTCTCTGTGCTTGAAACCCCCCCCCCCAATCCCAGGAGGCTTGTTGACAGTTGCTATCAGGACAGTCAATGGGGGAAAGCTGGTGTGTCTTAATTGAGTTCAGTTTGGTATTGAGTGATGGAAAAACGAACCAGTCAGTTGCTGGGGGCAGACATCAGCAACTTTATATGTATGCCCAGTTCTGCATTATGGTAGATAGTTAATTCATCCTGTGTGCACTTCTGTAGACATACTGTTTTGACCATCCTACATAGCTGTTTCTCTTGCTATAGATTCTGTGTCCACTTTCTTCTACACTACCTTCGTTTATCACAAAAAAGTGAACGAAAATTGTTGCATGGTCGCCTCTTCAACAAAACACTGAACAGGAATTAAGCTTATCTCCCCTTATTGACTTCCGCAGCTCACAGGAGGTGGTTCTGTGGAGAAGTGGTTGATGGCCCCTCCAAGAACCTCGTTAGACTGGGAGGAATTATGCAGTGGACAACTTTTATTCTCAAACTTACCCTACTCTCCCTACATGTTTTGCCTCGTGTGTTCAAACCCCCTTCATCCGCCCCGGCCTTCCCTATTCGTGGTTACCTTATGCCCCCATTTTTCTCCTGTCTAGCGTGGTAATGTTGGTTCATGTTTCAAATGGCATAGCACTCTTAATCACCCGTTTTTGTTACTAATAGCATGGGTTAGCTTCATAGACTACCCAGCCGACACAAATGCGGCTGCGGGACACTTAGTAATAGCCCAATGTGCACCAACTGGGGCGTGTTAGGTCTTAGTAGTGTGTAGTTGGTCACATTATTACTGACATGTGCCACGATTCTGTCGGGCACAATTATACAGCAGAACAAAGTGCACCGAAAAAAAGGTGCAAAAAGTCTAACACGTGCAGGGGCGTGCCAGATGAATGAAGACAAGTTTTATGAATCTGGCGCACTCTGCACACTTTGCACTAATTGATAAATGTGGGACTTAGACATCACTGTACTTGTATAAAATCTGTACTGATCACTGCAGAATTGGCCACACTTAATCTTCAGCTTCACACTGAACCAAAACGTAACTTACAGTATAGTGTTCCCTGTGGCTTCCTAACTGATTTTACAGAATTCTGAGCACACTCTATGTTTAAGTTGACCCACCAAAAAAAGCTTGTGCACCTTTAACTTAGAGGCGAGACACAATTGTTGAGTTCGCAGTCATAAAATGTTGGTCCGATCAGCAGAGGAACACCCATTTATGTGGCAGACTTTTGTAGCAGCAGCGGACACAGGCAGCCGTACCCAATCCTGTTGCGAGGATACATAAATAGTGGGCAAGAGTTTGCACGTTTTGTTCAGTGCTTACATGTGCATACAGAAAAAACGTTGCAAAAGCTTTGATAAATGTGGGCACCAATATAAAATGCTTAACTACTTGGTTATACAAAATGTGTAAAACATATATCATAAACAAACATAGATCCTACACTCCAAAGAATAGATATTGTAATATAAACACAAGTAAAGGTAAAATTATTATATAAAAAAACAAGTAGTGGATTATATAGCCACCACTAGTGGCTTTTCAATGTTTTTTTGGGTGGCACTAAGAGATGAGACGAACATTACTCGTCCGAGCTTGCTGCTCGTTCGAGCATTAAGCGTACTCGAAATGTCGTTGTCGGACGAATAATTCGCTCACGCTCAGAAGAAAATGGCGCAGCTCCGCCGTTTTGCTGTTTGGCGGCCAGAAACAGGCCAATTACAAGCCCAGGAGACTCTGCACTCCAACCAGCATGACGTGGTACCTTACAGTTCGATTAGCAGTGGTTGCTGGCCAGATCAGGTGACCCTGGGATAGGTAAGCCGCCGCCCGCCGCTGCGATTCAGTCTCTGTTCGGATTGCCGCTAGGGAGAGACTGCTGCTGGTCAGGAAAGCGTAGGCTGTCAATTAGAAGAGTGTTGAGGAGTGATTCTTACAAAGAACCCAACAGCCACTTCGTAGGGCTACAAATACGTTTATACAGTTTTTTTTTTTTATATTGCCAGCTAGTACCATATTGTGAGGAATTTGCAGGGGACTGCTAACCGTTTGGTTAGCTCTTAGTGACACACATATCCACTCAAAAACACCAAAGTGGGAAAATTATAGGATTAGGGTGTGATTTTCACAGTAGGACAGTCTGCAGTTTTTTTTATTTTACGTTTATTTTTTCAATAACTCAGTGTTCATATCATCAGGACATAGCAGTCGTGCTTTCAACTTGGCAGAAAAAGCATAGGAGAATCCAACGGGCTTGACTTACGCCTACAGTATGCAGTTAATATATTGATTTATGCGTTGATATGCTGGGGACTGTCCTTGCTGCAGGCATTATCTACCAAATTGTGGGAATTGCGTGGTGAGGATCTGCGACCGTTGTAGTTACGTTATGACGCACAAGTCCAGTCGCAAGAGACCGAGAGGGGAAAATTTATTAGGGGTTGGATTTCAATTAGGCACAGTCTGCCATTTCCTATTTTATTTTACGTTTATTTTTTCATAACTCAGCTCATCTCATCTGCAAGCAGTGTGCTTTCAGAAGTGGTAGAAAATACGCATAGGAGAATCCCACGGCTTACTTACGCCACAATAGCGTTATAATATTTATTTCTGGTTGATCTGTGGATTGGCTGTCCTTTGCTGCAGTGCATCTATACCCAATTGTGAGGAGATTGGTATGTGAGACTTGCGGACCGCTGTGGTTAGCGCTTAGTGAGCCACAGATCCATCGCAAAGGACCGATAGTGGGAAAATGTATTGGGGTTGGATTTCAATTAGGCACAGTCTGCCATTTCCTTTTATTTGTACGTTTATTTGTTCATAACTCAGTGTATCTCATCTGGCATAGCAGTTGTGCTTTCCATACTTGGCTAGAAAAATAGCCAAGGAGATCCAAACGGCTTACTTACGCCACAATAGCGGTATATATATTTTATTTCTGTGTGGGATTGCTGGATGGGGTCCTTGCTTGCGTGCATCTATACAATTGTGAGGACTTTGTAGGTGAGACTTGCGACGCTGTGTGTGTTAGCGCTTAGTGACGCACATATCCTCGCAAGACCGAAGGGTGGGAAAAAATTTATTAGGGTTGGATTTCCAATAGGCACAGTCTGCCAATTTCCTTTTATGTTACGTTTATTTTTTAGATACAGTGTCATCTATCTGGCCATAGCAGTGTGCTTTCAATACTTGGCTAGAAAATAGCCATGAGGAGAATCCAACGTAACGCTCGTACTTACGCCACCAATAGCAGGTTATATATATTTTATTTCTGGTGATTGCTGGTGGCTGTCCTTGCTGCAGTGATATCTAGTCCAAAATTGGTGAGGGAAGTGTTGTGTGAGACGTGCGGACCGCTGTGGTTTAGCGCTTAGTGACGAAATATCCATCGCAACGGACGAGGTAGGGGGAAAATTACTTAGGGGTTGGGATGTTCATTAGCAAGTCTGCCATTTCATTTTATTTACGTTTATTTTTTTTCATAACTCAGTGTACATTATCATTATGGCATGCAGTGGCGTTCATACTTGGAGAAAATAGCCATAGGAGGAACCAAACGGATTACTTAGGCCTACAATAGCGTTATATAATTTTATTTCTGGTTGATGGCTGGTGGCGTCCTGATGCGTTGCATCTACTACAAATTGTGAGGAGATTTGTAGTGAGACTTGCGACCCGCTGTGTTTAGCGCTAGGACGCAAATCCATCGCAAGAACGAAGTGGAAAATTATTAGGGGTTGGATTCAATTAGGCACCGTCTGCCATTCTCCTTTTATTTTAACGTTTATTTTTTTACATAACTCAGAGTCATCTCATCTGGAATAGGCAGTGTGACTTTTCAGACTTGGCTAGAAAATAGCCATTAGCATAGGATAGCATCGTGTGGTTTACTTTTAAAAACTAAAAAACACCAAAAAAAAAACACAAAAAAAAACAAAAAAAAGTAAAAAAGAAAAATTAAAGTATTAACTTCATTCTTCAAAATGTGTAACCACGAGGGCAAGGGGTAGAGGACGAGGGCGGGACAGGGGGCGTCCAAACTACTGCAGGAGGGGTCAGAGTGCCGTGGTCCCTGGCGGGGTGAGACACACTGCTGAGAGGGAGCAGGGGAACGCCGACAGAGCTACACTCCCTAGGGTAATGTCTGAAGTTATGGGACTACGTGGTATAGAGCCTGTTGAGGCCAGAAAAGTGAACAGGTGATGTGTGGATTGCCGACAATGCTCGAAGCATTTGTCCACCAGTCAGTATTCCAACGCAAGTCCAACCCATGTCACAAAATCTGCACTTCCTCCAGCCTGCACCCTCAGCATCATCCTCCCCCAGTCTGCACCCTCCCGGAAAATTTGGCATTTGAACCGCAGCCATACTCTGAGGAACTGGTTTTCTGGACCTTCCCAGTCACAACCACTGTCAGGTTTGCTGCTGAGCCCAATTTTCCGATGCCAGAGTTTCCACCGTCGCAGTCTGTGGGTGATGATGACTTTTGACGGTAGTGGAAGAAGGTGTGTAAAGAGGTGGTCCGGACGATGAGGAGACACGGTTCGTCAGACAGTGGTGAAGTTGTGTCAGGGCAGGAAGCAGAGAGGGGGAAGAGATGAGGGATGGAGGAGATGGAGGTGAATCAAGACCCAAGCTGGGTGATTGAAGGAGCCGGGAACACAGTGCTCGTCTGAGACGGAGGAGAGTCCTGACCAGAACGGTGAAGAGCAGCGTGGTGGGGCCAGACGAGAGAGGCAGGGCCAGAGCAGGTGCATCAGCGCCAAATGTGTCACGTAGTGAAGCTCCCGTGGCGAGGGGGGAGGTCCCGCGGCGAGGGCTAGATTCAGAAAGTCTGGAGGTTCTTATCCCTCCAGTCGCCCCCAAAATATCACCTGCTCTTCTCCACCGATTAGACCCGACCGGACTGTGGTGTGCAACCGTTGCAAACACAGGATTCTAGCAGGGGTTCCACCAACTACTAGCTTAGCTACCACCAGTCTGAGCAGCATATGACATGCTTAAACCCCACTCAGTGGCCACCAAGACCGCGTTCATCCGGCCATGCACACCACTGACTCTCCCCTGTGTCAAGCTGATAGTCAGCACCCATGCACAGGGACCCGTGGCCAAAAACCCCATAGTCGCCTCAACGATCCTCCACAGCATCACCCAGCGTTCAGCTCTCCAGACCCCAGACGTGAGCGGAAACGGAAATATAGTGCAACCCCACCCGCACGCCCAAGCCTCAATGTCACATCTCCAGATTTGCTTTAAGCCTGGAGATGTTGCCTATAGGCTAGTAGAGACGAGGCTTTTGCAACCTCATGCGGCGGCCGACCCTCGGTTATTCGTCCCCAGCCGCACTACTTTCCCGATGTGCCTTCCAGCCTGCACCAGAAGTGTCAGACAACATGATCCGTGCCCTGACCAACGCCGTTTTCTGACAAGGTCTCACCTGACCACGGACAGTGGACGGTGCTGACGGGCAGGGCCACTATATATCGCTGCGCACATGAGGAGCGTGGGAACGGGGAGTATGATATCTGTCAGGTGCTGTTAGTAACTTCGAGGGTCAACACAGTGGTCAGTGGCGATGCCCGCCAGTCAGTCAGCCTCACCATCACCGCTGCTTGGCTGTTGAAAAACTCTTGATCAGCAGAAGTCGGAAGCTTTGCGCTCGTCACAAGAGACAGGGGGAGAGATCCCTGTTGATAGCCCAAAGCACCCTGGTTGTTTCTCAGAGCATACGGAGGATGGTGGCGTGGAGGAGGAGAGGAGGAAAGAGGAGGAGAAGTTGGCGAGACACAAGAGGGGACCATGTTGAGTCCTTCCACTGTTCAGCGGGGATGGGCAGAAGAAGAGGAGGTTGGAGGAGTTGGCAGGATGAGGAATGGACCGGTCAGGCCAGTGAGGGGAGTGAATATTACGCGTTGGTACTGCCCATTTGGCAGATTTCATGCTAGGCTGCCTAAGACCCGTGGACCCTCGCGTTCAAAGAATTTATTTCCCAGCACCGATTCTGGGTATTCACTCTCCGGACCCACGGTACAAGCAAAATCTTTCCACTCTCATCCCTGGAGAGGGGAAAGAGAGTGTGAGAATGCTGAATACACAGCAGGATGGGCAACAAGCTAACACTGATTTCCCTTCTGACGCGCTAGCGCAGAGTGCGTAAGTTCTGCAGGGAACAAGTAGCGAGGGGAGAGAGTAGGCGAGCAGGCAGCTTGTCCAGCACTGGCAAGGTACGTTTACAACGACTTTGCCCAGCTGTATGTCACCCCAGCAAGACACTGTCACATGTCCCCAGTCTGGCAGAGTAGGGCTGATCTTTACCAGAAAGATGGGAGGGCAGTTACGTAGCGGACCCTAGACCATCGTCCTCCCTCAATGATCACACAGCTCCTACAAGGGTTTCAAAATGGAATGTGGCACGAAAACTGGCGCTGTACAGCACTTGGAGGTTCTTACTCGCCCTGACCGCTAGCGTGTTGTACGAGGGGTTTCAAGTGCAGGCTGGTGGCATCATCCACCGATAAGCGTACACGCCTGTGCTGACAAGACGCGATGACAGGCTGACGTTTATTAAGATGATTAAAGCCGGTGATTTCTAATGTATTCCAATCTCCACCAAGGTGAAGGAAGCTCAACACTGAATAATTATCCACTCCTCCTTGCTATCATTTCCTCCTTCTCCTCCTCTCTTGTACCACTAAAGGCAGAGGAAATGGCATTTGTTGACAGGGCCCACTGGCTCTAGCTATAGTACTTATGCATTTTAAATTTTTTGGGGCCCCTACCCGAGTCCTTTGTTTAACAACAATTTTGGGAGTGCCAACATGACAGGCACTAATCTATTCAATTTTCCTGGAGGGCCCATACCTGCTCCTCTGTTTGAAAACTTTTTTGCGCGCACATACAGCCACTTCAATCTATTTCATTTTTCTGGCAGGGCCCCTCCGTACACTGCTCCTATGGTTTGAAAACTTTTTGGACTGCCACAACAGGCACTAAATCTATTTCATTTTCTGGAGGGCCACTACCTGCCCTTCTGGTTGAACAACTTTTTTGGACTTGCCACATACAGGCCACGATCCAAAAAAATTGTATCCATTAGCAGCACCACACGCTGTTCCATTAGTACCTCCAAAAGGTCTCCATATAGGCCTCCATACATCGTTCCCTTACAACGAAGAGGTGTGTCAGGCAGAAATTGGGTTGTTTTCATGGATTCACATCAAAAGTTGTAATTTCCGCACCTCTGCGTGTGGTATCCACAAAAAATATACTGGCCCAAACTTATTACCATTACGGATATTATTTCACGCTTCTGCGCACTCGGTTAATTACCCCTTCACCGCCATATCCCAAACTTATAAGAACGCTACTACACTTAACTTGGTGCAGGCTGCGGACCGGTCTGACCTGGGGCTGGTGATATATGCCGACGCACAGAGGAGATGCGGGGCTACTCGGTCCAGGTCGGTCAAAAGGTCCGAATACTATAACCAAAAATCTCTCCACCCCTCACGAGAAAAGGACTTCCGTCCGGAATTACCAATCTGGGGGCAATGGCGCCATCAGTCAGGATTAGACCTAGGCACAGCAGCAAGTGCGTGCTAAGCGGACAGCAGGGTGCCAAATGCTGAGCCTAGGTGATAAAAGGCACACCGCCCAAGAGCTATTAAAGGGCATTCCACATCAAACTGGTTAACTTTGTCGCAACCGCGGTGTAAGCCACAACATATATGGCAAACTTTTATCATTAACAATATATTCAGCGCTGTCTGCGCTTCTGTTTCATTCCCCTCACCCGCCATATCCTTAAACTTTCACGAACGCTATTACCTTGTCTTAATACAAAAGGTTTAGAAGTGTGTTCTGGGGAGTAGACGTAGCAGGTACGGGCTTGGAATTGGCGAAAAGCTCGCCTGGCAGCGGTAGCGCCAGCTCCATGCCAAGATCCAATAAATAGTTTTAACTGCAGCACCTTTATCTACTAACTAGTTCACTGCCTCATCCATACCATGTCACCCTATCAACGAAGCGGTTCAGGCAGAATTTTGGATTGTTTTCATGGTTCCATGTTAACTTGTCGCCACCCTGTGTGTAATCCACAAAATATACTTGGCAAACTTTTATCATTTACCAATATTATTGAGCGCTCTTGCTCACCTCCATTTGGTTCCTTCTGCCACCCATTGGTTTTAAGCCTGGAGCCATTTAGGGTAGGTGCCATGCCACTCTCTAGCCTGCCGCTGCTGCCGCTGCCTCTGCATGCCGTCCCCTATAGTGTCAGGGTCAATTATGGATGTTTTAGATGATATCTAGCTTCATTCTGTCACTCTGTCATGCCATGTGTGCCCATAATTTGGCATAATGGTGCATTTAAAGCAGCCTAAGAGGCATCCATGCATGCTGCCCCTGCTGTTTCCTGTCCATTTCCGTGGTGTTCCATGCTTTTTGAGGTTCCCAGGTGTTTGGCCAAGCTTCCTGTGCAGAGCCTTGGTCCCCTTGAAAAATGCTCGAGTCTCCCATTGACTTCAAGGGGCTCGTTATTCGAGACGAGCACTCGAGCGTCGGGAAAAAGTTCGTCTCGAATAACGAGTACCCGAGCATTTAGTGCTCGCTCATCTCTAGTGTGCACCTTTTTATGGGTGTTACCTTTGGATTTGATTGTAAACTAATTTAAACATTTTTGGCTCCAACATCATATTGATGATGAGAAAACTAGGGGAAAAATATTTGTGTAAAAAATAAAAAAAAGAAGTTTGAATAAAAAATTACAGTAAGGCTTATTTAAGCAAAACACAAAGCCAAAGCAAGAAAAATATACTCAATAAGCCTGAAAATACATATAAGACTGTGGTACTGTCCTAGTTGTGTTTTTTTTCTCTTGTTCCAGGATAATATTCAATGGTTTAAGTACTGGGCAAAACAAAAACTTTCAAATGTGCCCACAAACATCTATTAGAGCTTATAGGAAATTTGTGTGCCAGTTTTCATCACGATATAGCATTGCACTAGATTTTGACACATTGAGGCACAGTGGCCAGATTAAGTGTCCATGGCCTGGGATGCTCACACGACTAGGCCACCAGCATCCAACACCAACATGTGCCAACAGATGTTAGGGACTTCAGTACTACTCTATATCCTCTATATCCTCTATATAAAATAATTTAATTCAAATGTGCTTTATAACCCATCTATTTAGGAAAGCCAATCACATTCCCTAACTGCCTGAAACCTTCCACCCCCATACTACGTCCAGACCGATCTCCCTGACAGGGTATGAGATGTGGACGCTACCCCTGGCTGGCCCGGCCTCTGTGCACTCTTGAGAATGAACTCCCCCCTTACACTGTAAAATACTTGTTATAATCTGAGGATCCTAATTTACAAAAAAATAAAAAAAAGCTGGTCACAGTTATTGATTTCTGATAAGCCCTGGAGTAGGAAATGAAGCACTATAATAAAATGTTCAGCAGCAGCTGAACTCATAACTGAAATATCACAGCATAGCCCCCCTTTGATGTAATGTCACAGTAGAGCCCCCTTTATTGAAATGTTATACAGAAGAGAGCCCTCTTTAATGAAACGTTAATAGCAGAGGTCCCCTTTAACAAAATGGTCCAAGAAGAGCCCCCTTCAATGAAATTCCACAATAGAGCTCCCCTTTAATGAAATGTCAACAGCAGACTCCCCTTAATATAATGTCCACAGCAGAGCCCCCCTATAGAATTGTCAACAGACAATAGTCCCCTTTAAAGAATATCCACAAGAGATACCCCTTTAAATAAATGTCCACAGCAGAGCTCCCTTTACAGAAAATCCTCAGCAGAGTCTCCTTTACAGAAATGACCACAGCAGGCCCCCTTTACAGAAATGTTCACAGCAGAGACCCCCTTCATTGAAATGTTCCACAGCCAGAGGCACCTCTTAACAGAAATGTCCACTGCTCGTGCTCCGCTTTAATAAAAGAGCCCCCTTTAATAAAAAGTTTATATCACGGTCCCCCTTTACATTAATATCCACAGACAGAGATTCTCCATCCTATTATGAAATGTCCACAGCTGATCCTCATGAAAAAAAAACCCTCTTACTCACTACTCTATTCCCGCGGCTCCAATCTTCTTTTCTGTCCTGTGGTGACACATAAACTATGACGTATAAATTATGCGGCCGGGGCGGAAGGAAGAGAAGACGTATGGCAGGGCCGGGGATGAGTATAGTTTTTAGGTGATGACTCAGAATACACTCCAGAAAACTAGACAAGGCAAACTTTGAAGGAGGTTGTGAGGTGCAACAAAAAATAGCAAAAGTGCATATGTGCCACAAAGAAAAAAAAAAAAGAAAAGCCAAGCCAAAACAAGGTTAATGTGCCTAGGGGTGGATTAAGACTGCCAAGGGCCCTGGGCTGTGTGAAAATTATAGTTCCTACAAGTTGGGAATAACATCCTACATATGGTACTAGAATCAAGCTTCTTGGGTAATGGAGGATGCGTCCTTTCTGTTGTCCAACCTGCCCTTCCAATTTGGTGGATGGGCCCCAGGATATAACCCAAACCACCAATATTATAATCCACTACTACATGTGCCCCCATTATGTCAGAGCATATGTTAAAGCTTACCACAGTTTCTCATACAGTCTTATTGTGTGTTCATATAGATTGCTGACTGCTTAATTCTGTATACCTCTGTGATACACTTGAACATATTTTCCAGATTTAAAGACTTTGAGAGCAGACACATAATTATGATCATTTTAAATAGAAATAATACAAAATAAAATAAATATAATAAATAAATCAGACTATGTGAGGCCATAATCCCCAATGTGAGAAATCACACATAAAGTGAATAAAGAAACATATCAAAATATTATATAAATCAAACACAACAGAATGAAATCTGGTACTCAATTTAATGGATCAAAAGAAAAAAAGCAGAAGAAAAAGAATACATTAATTTACATTGAATAATGTAAGCACAACTAAAAACCATAATAATACAGACCAACATAGGAACAAAAAGAAATAAACTTCACTGATGTAAAGATAATGTACTGTATTACATTATTTTTCTGATTGTATATTTCTTTTAGATTGGTTTCTCTTTTTGCTTTACTTAATTCAGAAGGCCATACAGAACTGTGCAACTAGATGGGATTCACAGAAACAACCTAGTGCTGGAGTTTTCCAACATTTTTTTTTGGGGGGGGGGAGAAACTGGACAAGATGCAAGAACTGCAAGGACAGTTAAAAGGAACATTGGCAGAGGTCCTTTGAACTGTCTTTACCAGTCCATTATTAGTAAGTCAATTAGGAACTTGGTATAGTTTCCACCAGGAACAGATGATGTCTTAGGAAGGGCTGTTGATTTTGTAAGAATTAAATAATATGACCCCTAATGTAATCCAGTATGAAATGTTTCTTTTCATAGGTAGATTAGCCGCCTTCATTATACAAAGTTCTATGGTTCCCTAAACCCCTTTTAACCTCTAAGGTAACTACATCTTTATGGGACAGTGTGATAGTAGCAGCTTTAGTAAATACATTTGTAGAGCATAAAAAAGAGCTTAATGTTTCTCATATGAAAATTTTAACCAACCTAAAGAGTTCTTAATACATAAAATTGTACGTATAGTGAAAGTATAATGAATGTTCATCAGTCTTATTAATTTTCTATTTACATAACCGATAGTGAGACATAAAATATAGAAGAGCAACATTTGTCACTTTTGCCACATTTCCTGTTTCAGAATTGTACACTAAATGTTACATGTATCAGCTAGAATGATTTTACCGTCAATGCAACAGAGTGGTCACTTATCTGGAAAGTCCAAAATACTCTAACTTAGTTACCTAGTTTGTTCCTTGAAATGTTCATGTTATCATCATATATGATGTTACTTTTTAGTGTTCACTTTCACTTGATTCAAATCGACAGTTTCCTAAAGCGGTTGTCCACTGTCAACGAATATGATATGGTTTGTGTAAGGAAAATATCATACAATTTTCCAATATACTTTTATATCAATTCTATACAAAGCATCCATGTTTACTTCTAGTGCATAGAAATTGACCATGGTAACGTGATGGACATGCAGGACGTGCACAAACCATTAGTATCATATGCTCTGATACTCTCTGTCATATAATGAGCGTGCACCTTCCATGTTACATTCCAGTGGACAGAAATATGACCATGGTCACAGAGGTGCACGGGTCGTTAGTATCTAGAGATAATCGGAGCTGTAGGTAATAACGAACCGTGCATCGTGTGACCATAGAAGCGTTCGATAAAATGACAACAAGCAGAGATCTAGAAAACCGTGAGGAATTGATACAGAAAGTATATTGGAAAATTGTATTATTTTTCATCATACAAACAATAACATTAATTTGCCAAAGGGAAACCCCTTTAATGATCAGTTCTGAAAAAAAGAATGACTGCAGTATTGTAACATATACAGTACATACTTACAAAGACTAGACATGCAATAGTGAAAAATTCAAAGTTATTCACCCAGCAGCACTTTCTGATGGAAAGGCAGGCTTGAAGAGGTGTTGTACTCTGAGGACAAGCCAAAAAGAGTGGAAGAACGGGTCCACCAGTCTGAAATATGATAATAAAGAATTCTAAATTATAACATTAATTTCACATGGACAGACAGAGATGTTCATGCACCTCATGGGCCTCTGTATGGTGCCTTTATATGTCCAATCACAGACATGTTTTGTAAGGGCTCCTGCCCACCAGGTGCGCTCCCCTGAGCCATAGTATCATAGTATCATAGTATTAAGGCTGGAAGGAGACGCAAGTCCATCAAGTACCAACCTTTAAGAATTAAATAAATGTTTTATCCCCATAACCGTGATATTTTTTCTCTCAGAAAGTTCATCCAGGCCTCTCTTGAACACTGTACATAGAGTCCGCCATAACAACCTTGCGGCAGAGAGTTCCACAGTCTCACTGCTCTACAATCGCCTCTCCTCTAGGCATAGAGGATGCCCCTTGTCCTGGTCACAGGCCGAGGTAAAAAAGATCTTTGGAGAGATCCTGTGTACTGCCGTTCAGGTATTTGTACATTGTAATGAGGTCTCCCCTCAGTCGGCTTTTTAAACTGATAATCCCATTTTTTTTTAATCGTCAGTGTATTCTAGTTCCCCCATTCCCCTAATAATCCTGGTTGCTCTCCTCTGCACCCGTTCCAGTCTCTACTATATCCTTTTTATATACTGGTGCCCAAAACTGTACACATATTCCATGTATGGTCTGACCAGGGATTTGTATAAGGGCAAACTATGTTTTATCATGAGAATCATTCCTCTCTTAACATCCCATTATTTTATTTGCTTTAGCAGCAGCCGCCTGGCTCTGGTCACTAAAATTAAGTTTACCATCCACCAATACCCCCAAGTCCTTTTCAGCTTCAGTTTTACTAAGTATTGACCGTTTAGAACATAATTTACTTTTTGTTTCCATGGCCCAAGTGCATAACTTTACATTTATCTACATTAACCTATCAACATTTCTCTGCCCATCCTCAAGCTTACACAATCCCTCTGTAATGCTAAACTATCGACTCAGTATTTATTACTTACACAGTAGATCATCTCAAATATTGAAACTGACTGTGTAAACCCACTACAAGGTCAATTTAAACATATTAAAAAGAAGTCGCCCAATACTGACCACTGTGGCACTCCACTGGTAACATCAACCCAATCTGAGAATGTGCCATTAATGACACCCTCTGTTTCTATCACTAAGCCAATTACTTACCCAAATACACAGATTTTCTCCATCCCAGCAGTCTCATTTTATATTAACCAACTTTTATGGGCACGGTGTCAAATGCCTTTGAAAGTCAGAATACAACATCTACAGCGTCCCCCAGATCCAGTCTTGACGTACCTCCTGTAGAAACAATCAGATAGTCGACCGGACCGATCTTCTCATAAACCCATGCTGACGGGGTTATAAGGTTGTGCACAGTGAGATACTCCAGGATAGCATCTCTAATAAACCCTCTAAATATTTCCCCACCACAGCAGTTAGGACTCACGGGTCTGTAGTTTCCAGGATCGCTATTTGATCTTTTTGTATATTGGGACCACATTTGCTATGGCCATTCCTGTTGGCGAACATAACCAGTCCTCAGTGAATCTTCAAATATTAAAAATAACGGTTTGTCTATCACCGTTCATGCAGAACCCGGGGGTGTATGCCATCTGGCCCAGGTGATTTATCTATCTTAGTGGTTGCGATGCGGCGCCGTACCTCTTCCTGGCTTAAACTGTTGACATTATAAAAAGAATTAACATTATTCCTCATTGTGTCTTCCACCAGGGGATTTTCCTGGGTAAAGACAGTTGAGAAGGCGACATTTTATGATAAGTATGATGGGTCGGGTGGAAATGGGTTACGTCATAAAATAAAAATAGATAAGGTAACCGTGAGATGGGTAAAACAGGACGAATATAAGGACGAAGGAAAGGAAGATAAGCTTGGGACAAAAAACGCGAACCCCAAATAAAAAAAAAAAAAAACAAAGAAAAAACGATCATCCATTGTCCTAAGTAGTGATGTAATGATGGGAGGGGTGGGAAAAAATGAATGGGAATACACACAAAGTGGGTATGTATCTATATGGAAGAGAGAACCATCAGGTAGAGAAAATGGTAATAGAATTGTATACACTGCACTCCTTTACTACTGACAATAGATGATGTCACAGCTTATCTCCTCCCCCTCCCTGTACAATGACCTCTATATAGATAACACTAACCCATCATTACATCACTACTGACAATAGATGATGTCACAGCTTATCTCCTCCTCCCTGTACAATGACCTCTATATAGATAACTATTATAGACTATTGCTTCCTATTCCTATGAGACTGTGGTAAAATACGTCACTAAATTCTGTTACTAGACTTTGGAGAACATGGCCATCCTATAATCTCAGCCCGGACATAGAAGAAAAAATCGAATTAGAAAACAGTGTAAGATTTTGGTTGCACATTCGCCTAATGTACACATTCTTCTTAGGTTCGGCGCACCATATGGAATGCGCTGTTATCTTCTGCCCATCCATCTTTCTGACAAGCTATCGCCCATTTCGGGATTTGATTAATTTTTCTGTAATGTTCAAAATGAGCCAAGCTTACACAAATTAAGGTTGAAGCATCTCGGAAATGAAGTGTGTACCGGCTCCGGTTGTTTATCAGCTGTAATTAGAACAGACGGGTAATTTTCTTATGAAAGTAATTTTGGGATAACCTCATGTCTTTGCCAAGTATATAGTAGTCATCCGACTATCATTGGCAAGTATGTTATTTACTCCTGAGCTTCATTAATGAACAATTTTATTAGAACCACCTGGTAGGATAAAATTACTCAGACACGCACTTTGTAAAAAAAGTATGCAGGCACCGGGGCATTATCACCCCATACCTGCCCAATCCACGGGGGCGCCTCTCTAAGCCTTCTGCATAACCACATGGCGTGGGGTAGTTGCATGATAATAGTGTAGAAGTAGTAATAAAGTCCTCCCATAATATTTTGTAGTATTTACTGGGATTGAGATTAAATGGGATAAGAAAAACACTGGTTGAGTATGAGTGTATACATATGTGTATATGAATGTGTGTGTATGTGATATGTTTATATTCTATGGGACATATTTATCAGGGCCTCTGCGGCACGAAATAATCTGCGCCCTGAAATAATCGCAAATGCTAGCTTATTGCTAGCACTTTTGATTACTTGCCCCAATCCGCCACCTTCACAGAAGTGGGACGTGAAGGGAGGGAGTGGTAATGTCCCGCTGTAATGCACCGCGCCGGGGCACCGGCTGCCGCTGGCACCTTTTCAAAATTCGTCTGCGTTTATCTCTACGCCAGGCAGGGCCTGGCATAGAAATATACGTTGTGCAGGACCCTGCCTGATACATCAAGAGGCGGGAGCAAATGCAGCGGCGGGGCCACGAGTGCCAGCATATGATACATATCACCCTATTGTGTATGTATATATATGATGTGTATGTGCAGTATGTGTGGGTGTGTAGTGTGTATATACTGTATGTGTGTATATATGCTGTATATGGAACTATATGATTATATACTATATTTGTGCGTATATGTGATGTGTATATGCTGTATGTGTGTGTATTTGGTGTGTGCCTGTGTATATGGTATAAGGTGTGTAAATACTGTATTTGCGTTTGTTTATATACTGCATGTCTATATATGGTACTGTATGTGTGTATATACTGCATATATATCTTTTTACGCTATATGTGTGTATATGGTGTATTAATATTGGATACATGAATATACAATATGTGTAATAATATGATGTATATACTGTATATTTGTATTTGATGTATATAATGTATGTATAAATGTATATATAAGTGCAGAAATGTTGTCTGTAGAACTGCATGTGTGTATATAAGTATATAAATGTGTGTGATTGTATAAATGTGTGAGTGTAGAAATACGTATATTTTTTAAGGGGAAGGGGATCACATTCAGAAGTCTGCTATGTATCCCAGTCTCTCCTTGTATGACGGCACACTCTGCACTTTCTATATCCATACTTAGAAGTACATGGGATATTAGAACAAGTCCCCGGTTCTTCCAATTATATATGGAGGCATAGAGAGAAGTTTCCTTGGAGAAATCCCTTGTGTTGCTGAACATCTGTATGCTTCATCCATCCTCTACTGATAATGGAGTTATTACCGCTCACATATACATTATTCAGTCACTCTCTCCCCTCCTGGGAATGATTAACAACTCATACATGTTATCCAGAGATATTCTTGGAGAGAAACACTGCTTTATGCCTCCAGAATCTACAATTACCTCTTCTTCTCATTCTTGTCATTATTGTAAAGAGATGTCCACAATGTAACTGTGAACATGGCTCTATAGCTTTCCAGTAATCCTTGTTAGTACACTAGTATCTCCCACCAGGATCAATGATTGTAAACCAAGCACATCTACACACTGGTGTGTGCCCCCTCTGGCAGGATCTGGTTTTAGGGAAAAAAAAGGCTTTACAAATTATGCAAATGAGTCTGAGGGGCTCCATGCTCCATTAACACCTATGGAGCCCAGAGCCCCTTTGGACTCATTTGCATAGTTTAACAAATCTTTTTTTGTAAAAACAGGGCATAAGAAGTTAAAAGAAGAGCAGATCCTGCCAGAGGGGGCACACACCTGCCTGTCAGTGTGCTTGGTTTACAATCCTTCATCCTGGTGGTAGATTTCCTTTAAAGATCAGAATGGCACTTTCAGCCCTGGCAATGATCATCTTGGAGGAGACCTTTCATAACAAATAATATAAAATATGTAACTGCTTCTCCATTCCCTGTGTTCCTACACCATGCTTTAGAAAATTGGATTTCTAAGACGTTTTCCAGTTTGTGGGATGAACCTGACTGTTTAAGGAAGGTACCCCTAGACTGACTGGTGGTTATTAGATGTGAAGGGATTACAAATTTAGGTATTATTGCACTTTAGTAGGGTTGGTGAGCTGTGTCTTTAAGATGGGCTCTCACCCCTCCCCAGCGTACCTCACAATATCCTACTCTCCTACAGAACAAAGTTTTTAAATGGCTGCTTCTATATGCTTCTATAATATCTATAATAAGTTTTTAATTTTAAGTCACAGCAGGCAAAATGGTAGAAGATTTGAGATGGTGGTTGCCCGGTTGGCCGACTTGCCAGCTGGGAGTCTAGCTGGGCATACTACTTCCATAACTCAAAACAGTGCCTGATTTTTGGATATTACAGGTTAATGTATATATTAAAAGCTGTGACCTAATTTTCCACCAAGCAAGAAGCCTTTGTCATTTTAATAAATTGTTATAAATTGTTATACTGTTATAGTTTACTAACAGGTGGTTACATTAGGTTGCATGCCCCTCCACTCTTCATGTTCAGAGCAGTCCAAATGGGCTGACACCTGCTACTTACTAATATTTAGCTTTGCTGTGTAAACTAAGAAAGAATAAGCAGAGTCATTTTATTGTCATTAGAGGATGAGAAACTTAATTGTGACCCTGTTAAAATATTAGATAAAACAAAATAGTAAAAAACTGGAACTATACACAGAGATAAGGCTCTCCTGTCACTTCATGGGCCTATATTGTGGCCTGTATTGGAATATTTACAACATAAAGTAATACTATTTGGCATGTGTTAATTTGTTGTAACTGCCATAAATCATAAATAAAGAGACTGTGTAACTTTTTCACAAATTCAGCTAGTGGCAGATTCCTATAGACCTTTAGTAACTATCTGACACCCTTCTTTTAGCTAAAAATAGTTCCCCTCAGTTCCCCATTTAATCAACTTTATAATTTTACCTGGTATCCAGGGATATCTATAGCAAGTCCAGATAGGCGTGGCCTCCTCAGGCTGACATCATCACAGGTCCTTTAGCCTCCTTGGGCTGAATGCAGCAGCTCATCCCCTTTTTCGGCATTCAGCAATAGTGTCATGTGACCAGGTTGACATAATTGCAGGTCCCTTAGCATTCTAACATTAGCAAACTGTACCCCATGCATATATATCACAAGAAATGTGATTTCATTGATCAGATGTATATGTATAGGGTACATTGCGAATGTTAAGAGGCTAATGGACCTGTGGTGATGTCACGCCTCCATAGACTCACATCCTTGGATATCAGGTAAAATTATAAAGTTGATTATATGAGAATCTCAGGGAAACAATGTTTATCTAAAGGAAGGGTGTCAGTTAGTTACTAGGGCTCTATGGGAACCTGTCACTAGCTGTATTTGTGAAAAAGACATGATTGTCTTCAGACTGAAAACCTATTTGTCAAATTCTCAAACCACTTTAATTTATCCAATATTTTTAATGACCATTTAATAATGAATTTTCTATAATTTTTTTCCAGGTGGTAAACTCTAAGGTACCTGACTACAGCCACTGTGACTCATCCTTCATATTACAGTTCATAGCCCTTAGCCTTATGCCATCAATCCAGTCCTGTAAATATAATGACTAAGCAGAGCAGATTGTAGCAACGAAATGTTACATTAGTGTAAATTAGCGCAGACGATAACACAGATGTGCCGAGACACCGCTGCTTTAATGGTCTGTCTCCATAACTCATCTGAAGTGAAGACAGAAGGTTGAGTCAGCTATTATCACTGCCTGGCATATGGGACGCATTGCGCCAATTTCTGTACAGTAAAGACTTTAAGATGGAGAGGGATCTCAGATTTAATTATTTTACTGCTTAAATCTAAATGTAAATTGCTCTTCAATATTATTATCCTGTCTAACCCCTTTAAGAACACGGGTAATTAAAAAGAAGCGTGCAGGGGGGGAGGGGGCATTGGGGCTTGGGCAGATGCACATATTGCTACGATTACGGAGTGTGTGCAAAATGACATCAATGCGTGTAAGTCTGACACAATTTATAAAATTCCAAAGTGCATTTTGACTTGTATGTCCTATATTTCATCTAAGTAACAAATAATTTGCATTCCTTAAAGGGAACCTGTCACCAGGGACCTCATTTTCACTATAGACAGATTACAGCCCAATACAGCTGCATTGAAAATATTCCTTTCTGCTTTCTCTAAGCATTTGCATTACACTATAATTATGTGTTATAGCTTACCTTAAAATCCTCTGTGAAGTCCTAGGGGTTGGTATTTGGTTTGGATGGATTTCAAAAAAACAACATTGTCTGTGACTTGTCTGTGCTGCAGACTGCTCAGCTCTCAGCCCGCACCTTTGTGCTCCTGTACAGCTCCTCCCTCTCCCTCTATTGTCAGCTCACCAGGCTGTGAACTCTGTGAAGGAGCAGGAGGGAGGAGCTGTACAGGAACACAAAGTTGAGAACTGAGAGTTGACAAGCAGACAACCCCTGGGACTACATAAAGGACTGTCAGGGTGAAAGGTAGGTTATAACACACAATTATATTGTAATGCAAATACTTGCAAATACTTGGAGAAGGCAGAAATGACAAACAATGCAGCTGTGATGGCCCTCTGTAACCTGTCTTTAGTGAAAATGAGGTCCCTGGTGACAGGTTCCATTTAATAATACATGGGGAGGTTGTGAGCAGGATCTCCTGTCTTTTTTTTATTTCCTGCAATCCAAAAGCCATAAAAAACTGTCTGCTAACTATGGAAGCACCCTGCATGCTGATCGCTGAGTTCTGTCTTCACAGGAGGGCAGCCTAGGCCTAAAGATGGCCCCCTGGTCTGTCCTCAATTTATGGGCTCTTTCACATTGGTGTTGTTTTTCATGTCTGTGGTTCCGTGATGTCCATGAATGCCTCACTCAGCCATTGATTTCTATGGGTGTTTTCATATTGGCTTGTATTTTTACTGATGCATTGTCCGTTGAAAAACAGCTGTAACATCCGTTTTTTTTCACTGATGAGGCTGAAAACCAAGGGGTGATGTTTGTAAACCAATGTTTAACCTTTATTTTTTTTTCTGGACACACAAATGGAGGCATCATGGAGACAAAACCAACGGATGCACAACTGAAGCGGAGCAGCAATACCAGTGTGAAAGAGCCCTATGACTGCTAGATCCTGCCTCCAGCAGGATCCAACAGCCTGTGTGTCAGCCTATGCAGCTCTGCATTAAATTAGCATGTTCTGTCTTCCAGAAGATGGCAAAAAACTAGTGAGTTTCCCAAAAATGTGTTTTTATTATGAAAAATAAGTAACATATAGAAAAACTCTATAGATTGGCTGTTGCTGTAAGCTCATAGAATAAACCTTACATACCTTAACTACATTACAGTTTGGAGGGGTATATTGGGCACTAGCCTCGGGCCCGCAGTCCCAAAGGTATCCGGCTCTAAATTAACTTCCCTGGAAAGAGGTTTCATAGTTGCTATAATGCCCCTATGTCAGTGGTGAAGGTGTGGCGCATGATCATTGGATCATGGTGGCAGCTTATTAACCTAAGAAAGCAGATTTATACACTTAGCACAGTTGATGTTGCCCTAAAAACCTCATTTGCTGTTATAGTGCCTCACACTCCCTTCTGTTCTCTTGGCACTTCCCCCCTCCCTCTGCCTGCTGTAATCTCACAGTGGGAGAGGGGAAGTTCCGGGTGGCCACTGAGTATTCTGAACTGTTGATTGTCTTGGTCAACTCGGTATCATTGCACAGGCACTGCAGCATGTATCGGCTCAGTGGGCAAGTACCCAAAGGCCCACTCTTTTCAGCTTATGCAAAGTTGAAATCCACTGAATTCAGGCCACACACTTAATGACATCAGCTCAGAGTTGTCTGTGTAATTGGTCAGGTATTTACACCACCAAGTTTGCACAAGGCAAGGGATTTGCATCAACCTGTTTAGGCCCATGTCTCTACAAGGTTCTAGTCGTTGTGAGCACACCATCTTTCCTGGCTGTGAGTTCAGTGGTAGCAACCCTCATCTGTCTGCTCTTGAATCCCAATCCACAGAACCTGGGCTGCTAGGCTTTTGTGGCAAACAGAATAAGTTTCAGCAACGGCCTGCTGCCATGTGAGCCACAGTGTCCTCTTGCTTGGGCCCAGACCAACCCCTAGATTAACCTATTGGGTGGTTAAGCAGATGTACCATCCCTGTCCTTAAAGACAGGTTCTGTCAAAAGACTGGCACACAGCAGCAATCCTTGAAACTTCAGACTTGTGAGTTATTCGTTGTGGTGAAAATATTTAAGGGGAGAGATGCTATGGCTGGAGTATCTCACTGTACATGACCTTATAACCCAGATCAGGCATGGGTTTATGAGGGACATGTCCTGTCAGAATACTCTGAAGCTTTAATAAGGAGGTAAGTTTCTAAACTGGTGTGAGAGATATATTTCTCTATGGACCCCTTTGGACCAAGTGGAGACTATTGTTAGTGGGGGGGGTTTATGAGACTACTGTCGGCCAGTATTGTAAAAATGTCTATTCATTTCATGTTCAAACATGCTTTTTGTTAATCTGCTGAGAGACAGTTCGTCCTTGACTCTTGTCCTATATTTTTGCTTCAGCACGCTTATCCTAGGTTGGTTTGGCCTCACGGAGGAGCCTTGAGTCTTCTTCTCAGGACTTTTTAGTAAAAACATTCTGTCTTCCTGGACGACAGTGAGAGAAATAATAATAATAATTTCGTGTGAGAAAATATGTAAGTTCATCTGCATTTTTTGGAAATTGAATTTATGGGGGATTTAAGCTGGGATAGCATTGCAATATACAGGCGCCCACCCTACTTAGGAACACTCGACACAATGAACCCTATTTACAAACGGATCTGGATTTGGAAGTCAGTAGACTTTAGTCCTAGGCTACAATGATAGCGTAACAGTTTCAAGGTGTCTGAATGAACTAGTATCATTTGCAGACCAACTTTTATATTCACAGGAAAAAAGTTGCTGAACAAAATTACAGTTTTTACAATCACTTAAACCAGTCCTACGGGATGTGACGCCTTCACGATGAAGATGTTTTTATTTCTCTGTGTTTTTTATATGAGGCTGCACCCAAATAAAGATTGTGATTCTGCATTTTCCTAGAGACTGGTGTGTCTTGGTGCTGCTCTCATCCATTACCGGTTAGCCATTTATGGCTAAAAAGTGGTTAATTTGAAATTCACCTTGCAACTATTAATGACGTTTTGGAGTCCGTGGATAATGATTCTTTTACACAGAACTTGGAAAGCGCTGGGAATGTTGTGTATCTGGACTTTCCAAGCATTGATCAGTGCCCACATAAAGAATAAGGTTGGTACATAAAATGAGACTGCATGGGACTAGGAGAAAATCTGTATATTTGGTTAGTAATGGCTAGTTATATTGGTGGGCCCCCCCTTCTTTTTTAAGATTTTTATAATGAGCTTAATGAGCTCAATATTGCAGATGTACTAAGTGTAAAGTAATAATACCAAGGCTGATAGTATAATATCAGATGGATTTGTTTGAAGTGGAGAGTGGTCGGAGAAATGGTTGATGAGGTTTATGTAAGATAAATGTAAAGTCTGCACTTGGTTATGGAAACAAAAAGTACAATTATGTCTAAACAGTCAATACTTGGTAATTGCAATGAAAGGACACAGGATTGGGGGTATGGTGGATGGTAAAAACTAATTTTAGGGTGCATTTACATCACGGTATTCCCTGCCAGGGAGCATACCACTGATGCGCTGAAGCGGGGAGGGGGTGACCACTCCCCCCTCTCTGATCCCATCAGGGAACCAGCCAGTGCCTGGGTAAGATGGTGTCTACGACGTAACTAACCCCTTACCGTAGGATTACGTCACATGCCGGGTGGGGGTTTAGGAGAGGAGCACGGCCTAAGCCCTCTCATAGCTGGGTACTTGTTTGCTGCTATTGCAAGAAGGAAGGACTAGCGGTAACAACCCGCGATTGGTTGCTCGCACCGATTGCAGGGTTTTTTCCCGACGACCGCCGGCGACGAACGCTTGTCAAAAAGTGGAAGGCATGGCCCACCGGTATCTGCCAAGGCTCGTTGTCCCCGTGATGCTCTCGTTTTCCCCCCTTCCTACAATGTACTGTCAGCACATTGTAATGAATATGCGGAGGAAATACCCATATACTGCCTCGTAGAATGGCGTAGCTTGTAGATCCGTTCCGCCCCTGGATTCATGCTACAAGGATAACGTAGCATTCTTCATTTCAATACTAGAGCATGAGACTAAAATGAGGAATTACAAGCACACTTTGGTGCAGCCACTACTAGCCGAGTTCCCACCCAACATTGGGAGCTAAGTAGTAGCATGAGGAGGGGTAAATCACCAACACAGTAGGGGCACCAGAACCACCTCTGGGGAGAGTTAGCATGGCCACAATGTGTTTCTTATCATTTATATACTTAAAAAATAATTTGGGATTATTTTTGATCTCCCTAGCAATATTTCTCTCAGTCTCTATTTTTGCGGCCTTTATCTGCTTTTTACAGGATTTATTTTTTATCTCTATAATCCTGTAATGCCTCATCGCTACCTTCATGTTTTAGCACCTTAAACTCTTTATCTTTCTCGCTTATTGCTTTCCTTACAAGACTAGTTAGCCACATAGGGTTTTTCATAAGGTATGTGTTTCTCACAGGACTTTTTCAGAATATATGAGAAAAAGTCCCATTTTTGGGGGGGGCTTTTGTCTTTGAGAACATTATCCCAGTCTATGCCTTTAAGGTCTTCCCTTAGTTGCTGAAAATTTGCCCTCCTGAAGTTTAGAGTGTTGGTTGCCCCTTCACTAACGCTCTTAGTAAAGCGTAATACAAAATCAATGATATTATGATCACTATTCCCCAGGTTCCCCCCAACGTGTAGTTTTGATACCCTATCAGGTCTGTTGGTAAGGATAAGGTCCAGCAGTGCCCCCCCTCCTGTTGGCTCCAGGACTAGTTGCGACAGGTAATTGTTTTTTGTTGTTGACAAGAACCTGCTGCCTTTGAAGGACCTGCAGGTTTCTGCCCCCCAGTCGATATCTGGGTAATTGAAGTCTTCCATGATAAGTACTTCACCTTGCTTTGAAGCCGTATCCATTTCACTTATCAGCATTTCCTCTGCTGCCTCCATTATATTTGGAGCCTTATAACAAACCCCTAGTAATATTTTATTATTCTTTTTCCCTCCTCTTATCTCAACCCATAGGGACTCCACATTTGCGTTACTGATGTCATCTCGCAGGACGGGCTTGAGGCAAGAATTCACATATAAACAAACCCCTCCACCTTTTTTATTTATACGATCCTTTCTAAAAAGACTATAACCATCTATAGTAACAGCCCAGTCATAGTTACTGTCCAGCCATGTCTCGCTGATACCCACTATATCATATTTCCGCTCCAACATCAAGAGTTCCAGTTCCTCCATTTTGTTTGTGAGGCTTCTGGCATTTGTGTACATACACTTTATATGGTTTTCCCTGTCCGTATTCCTTTTGTCCTTATTCCCCAATCTCATTCCAGCCCCCCCTTCCTCCCCCATGGACTATGACTCTTCCCAGCTCTCTATGTACACTGTCTATTTGTCCTGCACAAGTGTAGTTGCCCTCCCCCCAGGTCTCTAGTTTAAACACTCCTCCAACCTTCTAGCCATTTTTTCCCCTAAAACAGTGGCCCCCTTCCCATTGAGGTGCAGCCCATCCCTAGAGCCTGTAGCCGACAGAAAAGTCAGTCCAGTTCTCCATGAACCCAAAACCCTCCTTCCTACACCAACTTTTGAGCCACTTATTTACCTCCTTGATCTCCCGCTGCCTTTCTGGTGTGGCACGTGGTACAGGCAGTATTTCGGAGAAAATTACCTTTGAGGTCCTTGCCCTGAGCTTATGGCCTAAATCTCTGAAATCATTTTTAAGGACCTTCCACCTACCTCTTACTTTGTCATTAGTGCCAATGAGGACCATGAACGCTGGTTCCTCACCAGCCCCTCCCAGTAATCCGTCAACCCGATCCGCAACATAGCGCAACATAGCCATAGCTTGGGCAAGCACACAGCCAGGAGACAGGAGGGCTCCTCACCCCTCCCCTCATCATAGAAAGTCAGCTCAGTCATGGTGTGTTTGACCTCATACGGTCAAATGTATGGGCCCTGAATCTATTAGAAAAGAAACAAAATCCCATTGGTTTATCATGCTTGATATTGATGGTAGATATCTTTTAAGTAATTTACCTTGATTATCAGTAATAACAAATTTGTATTTGTGGTTTCATAGTCTGACATGTCTTGGAGTCTTAAGGAACAGAATTTCCTTTACTCTGACTAATTTGCAAGGTGTTTCCTAGGTGTGAATTACTTCAGAAAGTGCCAAATTCATCAGCATATTATATTTGTTTTCCATGTTGCTAAAATGCTTTAAAAATAGATAACTGACACCTGTACTTTCAAATTAAAGTCAGCATTTTGCCATTATGTAAAATCATACGAAATTGGAATTTTGTATGAAATTGTTAGTGGGAAATTTACAGTTTCTATTACGTTCAGGGCAGGATTGGCCGACCCTAAGATTTGTAGGTGGGTCCAGGCATTGGCACATAATCTTGGACATTGGCACATAATCATAAACCACATGGACAGAGAATAAGGATGATTAGTTCTTTGTACATGATATATCCTACACAGTGATGTCACATCATCACATCTGGTGGAGTTCCTCAGTCCACCAGTGGTAACATTATCAATATACTTATCAGAAACAGTTCAGAACTGCTTTACTTTCATATGTCTTACTGTAATCTGCATGTCCATCACATCACCAAGGACAGATTTCTATTCATTTCAGTAAACATACAAGCACCCAATAGCAGGACAGGAAGCAGAGATCTAGAAAACAGTGAGGAATTAATACAGAAAGTATATTGGAAAATGTCTAACTTTTCATTATACACACCATATCAATTATTTGCTGAAAGTAGACGACCCCTTCAAAGCTAAGGCTCTTTAGGTACTTCCTTCTAGAATTATTCACTTGCATAATAAACTCCACAGATACAAAGTTTCAAAAAGTTTTTGGTTTCTTCTTTTTGCAGGAAAGCCCACAGGAGTCTAAATATATCTGAACTTAAAATGTTTACAAATTTCAGTCCACTCTTAACTAAACATTGCTCTGAGAGATACAAGAGGAAATGCTAAAACATTCCTGCCAAAAATGTTGCATCATATTTCACAGTTAACCGAAGATCTGTGCTTTAAATCAAGTTCTGCCTATACTATTGACATAAGGTATTTATTGAAAAAGGTTTAAAATAAAATACTTGCAAGTCTAACAAACATAGGTACAAGGTTCCTGCAGATGGATTCATATTCATTTTTATTCAGAAATAAAAAAAAATTGTGAGCCATCAAATATAGAGGCTTCTTGTCTATTCTTTAAGAAAAATCATTTCAGCCTGTGCAGGTAATTAGTTGGCATTTAATTTGCACCTGATTCATCAGATTGCTCTTTACTTTTTCATGTATTGTCATCCACACATTGGGGCACATTTGATTACCTGTCCTGACGCACTCCCTGAAAGTGTATTGTTCGACCGGAATGCACTGTGCCGCGATTCACTAAGATCGTGCGCCCCATATCCTGCATGTGTCGCTTCCCCACTCAGGTCCACCGGAGTTCACCTTCTTCTACCTGGTGCTTGATATTGCGACACAATTTGAATGTTAAATCCCGTGCTCAGTCGGAATCAGTCAGATCGTCGGATGGCACGGCCCCCAACCTCTGCCGCATGAAAGCCAGCGCAGCTGTGCCACAATCTGATGGTGTGCGACACAACCCCCAGTTAAATACCTGTCACAACGTTTTCAAATCCCATTTTCAAATCCTGAAAACGTCCTGTGGACGTTTTCCTGTGGATAGGGCCTAACTTTTCTTTGTGGGAAAACCCCTTTAAATACAACTTGCAGGTAACTCTACTACAAAATGAACTGAGATTCAATAGGCTCAGTGAAATGTGATCTTAGCCACTTACTGATACTATTACCATTCTGACAAATGTAACCATTCCAAAAGGTACCACAATACCAGAAATGCAAACATTTTGTGGTTTAGAGTCTAGATATGAAATTGCTTGGGTATTAAATCTGGGATTTAAATATATTTGGGGCTTTAATTTTGGTTTCTATGGGTTATGTATATTTGGACTAACAGCTAATAAAAAAAAAATGTTTAGTAGTTGCATATTAGGCTGGTGTGAGCCAAAACCTCGGGTAGAAGGCATACTCTAGGTCCACAAAACTTTGTGTGTTAAATTGTTTTAAATCTGGGGGCTGCATTTTATGGGGTCTAATTTTGGTGTCTATGGGTTTAGTGTATTTGGACTAAGAGTAGTGATAAGGGGGTCTAAACCATCAAGTTCATATCTGTACCGAATTTGGCGGGTTCAGCGACCACAGACCCAGAGACTTTACAGGCACTGCTGTTCGGGATCCCATTCCAAGTTCAAGGGATATTGCTCCAGCAGCTTGAGAAGCAGCTTTTAGCCCCTTAACCACCCCAGGCATGTCCTCTGTAGGCTGATGTTATTAAGGACAGGTGGAAATCATAAATAATTTCTCTTTTTAGGGCACTGTGAAGACTTGCATTTAGCTATTGACAGGCTGCTGTACTGCAGGGATATGCTTACTGTTTATAAAGGAATAAACAGCAATGAATGGAAAGACCAGACAGGAATAAGTTGCTGGGCATCTGAAAACTATTTGGGGCAGACACATTATTGTCTCTGTGCCAGTTTTTTGTTCTGGTTTGCATAAAAAAAGTGTAGGCTATATTTTGTCTGACACTTTTTAATACTGTGCGCTTAAAAGGGCATGGTAGTGTGTGTTTCTAGATTGCTACACCTTTATGACTGATATGACACAATTCTGTGCATGTACTAAAAACTGACCTGATTAATACATTTAAATAATGTGGTGCAACTTGTACAAAGAAAGTGTGCAGAAAACTAATGCGCACTGCACCAATTTTAATATATTTAGGTCTATGTCTGCAACTGGGGCAAGGTAGGGCAGTTGGATGGCCCGTGGAATCCTGGCTAGGAGAGTTATGACAGAGCATTAGTGACTGCTCCATGACCTGTGGTTTAGATGTCCTTGTTGTTTTGAATAGTAGTGAGGTGGAGGGCCTTGCACAAAAGAGGTGGAGCAGTTTGAAGACAATCCGATGGAACTTGAGGCACTCTTTGCAATGTTAATGACCAATCCATGCAATACCTCACACTGCTTTGAAAAGAACAATTATTTCAAATTTGTAGTTGCCTCCTCTCCCAGAAACAGTGCTTGTCTTCTAGCACATTGACATTACCAGCATTTTATAATTAATTTTTTTATTTCTTTTTGTTAATATTTTAAGTACTTTCCCTGAGCCATTTTTGGTGAGAACAACTGCCATGTGATCATCCCCATTTTCCAGTCATTTTTAGGTGAAAGCACCATTGATGGTGTTCGAGTTTAAGTTTGCACCAAAGTCTAAGCCCCAAACTGTATTTTCCCCTGATATTGGGACAGACTTGTTGAACCCAAATCTCAACCAACCTGCTCATCTGTAACTAAAAGCTATTGCAGGAATCATTTTCAGAAAATCCATATTACACTGAATTCAGCATAAACCTAATGGACACGGCATACTTTAGGTCCACAAAATGTCTTGTTCCTTCTTGATTATTGGCTCAGTCACAAGATATATCTCATCATGGTGGTCAATTACAGGTTACAGAGATAAATTTATGATGGTTTACAAGACTACCGTATTTTTCTGACGATAAGGCGCACCGGATTATAAGGCGCATTATGAATAAAGGCCTGCTAAGACGTCTAGATGTATATATAAGGCTTATAAGGCGCAGGCAGTTTCCAGGTGGCTGCTTGGGTTAGAAGGGGTCCGTGCGGGCGGCAGATGAGGAAGCCATGTGGTTCGCACTATGGCGCCTGTGGTTCGCTAGTTAACTGTATATGCACAAAAAGGATTGTTCACAATGAGTGAGATGTTATTTTTAAAAAATTATGTTGCCTCTGCATATTTGCAAAAACTGGATATTTAATCATGTTAACAAGATACATATTATTTTACCTTATATTAATAATGAATTATTTTAAAACTATAAAAGTTGCCGATTAACAAAAAATTATCTATAGTCTCAAAATGTATTATATTTCATCCAAAGTCTACTTTTCCATTCATGAATATTGTAAGCTTTCTAAGGATTCTCTGCATCTATATTGGGCATGACTGCTTTGTCATAGGAAACTAAATGTTCTCAGCTGAAAACCCCAGAAACCAATCAACTAATAGAAAAAAGAAACAAGAAGCACCACAACGCCTAACACCATCTCCTGTTTAGAAGCCTGTGAAATATGACTAATTGTGACGTGTTACAAAAAAGTTTTATGTATATATACCTGCTGAATTCTGCACTAGACATTAGCTTCTTCACTAGTGGTGTTACCTCGACCTGAAATACACTAATTTTACCTGCTTTATCCTGAGAAATGCTGAAATATTGCAAAATATTTCTGCTTTATTGTGTAGTCCTATGTTATCTTGGACAAATTAATGGGTATAATATTGACCTCAAGACAGCACGAAATGACATTGAAAAACTGAAAACATATTTGGTAAGTACATTTAAAGTAGAGATACTTAAAACGCTCTAGACTTTTACAAGACTGATCAATCCTTGGTTGCTGATTGGTTGCTCTGAGCTCTTGCATTTGGATATTTGTCTATCACTTTTAGTTGTATTGTTGTATTATTTATTCTTTTAGTGTCATATTTGTTTGTGTACTCGTTTTATTAGTATCTACTTCTTAATTAGATATTTCTTTAATAGATTTTTGGCACTTAGATTTTTTAACTCCTTAATATTATTAATAATTTTCTGAGCTTGAAGAAGTGCTACTGCATAGGAAAGTTGGATGCAATTATTAACCTAAAATGTATGGTAAAAAATTTACAAGCAGCTGTTCTGGGCAGGAGGAAGTGACACTTTGTAACTTCACTTCAATACTGGAGAATACACTTCAAATGTATAATTGTTTGCAAGCCATTTAAAAAACAAAAAAATATTTATAGAAATGCATTAAGCATTGTATGCACTATACAAAGTATACTGTGTTAGAAGTATACTATAGTAATACTATATGAATCAATTCATTAGCAATAGTTCTTGGAACTGTTGCACTGAAAAAAATAACAGGCTAAATACTACATTTGTCAAGCCCCTCAACACTTTGCCTCACATTTCGGAAACCTCAAAAAGGGGGCATGGCTTACAGGTTGTACTCTTTAAAAAAAAGTCTCTTCTCTGCACATGAAAGTGGCAATGAGATGCATCAGGAAGTTTAAATATTTTTAAAATGTTTTGTGCAGCTCTTTAAGTAGTTCAGTTGCATCTTAGTCAGATGTGAGACCTGTGAAATAATGGACACTTACTTTTTAAATACATCCTACACTAGTTTAAATGCTCAAATTTCATACATGATTTATTATATCTGCTGCTCTTATCACACACATTTTGTTTCTAACAACAGAACACAAAAGACATTGAAGATAGTGGCGACACTGAAAACAGTGGAGTTTTTTCAAATGTACTGGATGACTGGAAAGAGGTATGCACATGATAAAAACATTTATATATTATTCATATACTCAATATATGGCTACATTTAAAATGAATGTTCTGTTCTGTTTTCTCAATACATTTTACTTATATTGTAACTATTTACTATTGGGCCCCATAATAAAATGTGGAATGGGGCCCCAACCACAACTTGACACTTTCAGTAGTGAATATTTAAAAGCTTAGATAATCATACTGTGGTGTCGCAATTGGGGGATAATGAAGATATAATTATTTTGTTAGTTATATTTTCACTTACTGGAGCTTTTGGATATTGGGGTATAGTGTATACCTTCTCTACTTTGTATTAACTTCAGGTATTATGAACATATTTTTTTTATCCTCCAGGAAGGTGAAAAGAAACTGTTATTGAGCCAGATTGTTCCCATTTACCTGAAAATGCTTGAATCCATGAAAGATTCAGACGTAAAAGACAGTATTACCAACCTGAAACAGATGCTTCACACCTCAAATAAAGACTATCTGGAGAAAACTGACAAAAAAATTAAAAGTTTGAATGAATTGAAAAAAATGCAGGTATGAGGCACACATTTTACAGTTTTATGTTTTTTTGGGTTTTTTTTTAAACTAGACAACAAATTTGATGGTGAACTATCAAAATCAATAGAATAGTCTTTAATAACCATGAATAACTTAGAGATGAGAGGATTATACAAGGTTCACTTCACAGAAGCTTTTCCAAATTTTTCAAAAGATTTGGTTTGGATTTGCATCAA
This sequence comes from Engystomops pustulosus, assembly GCA_019512145.1. Lineage (NCBI taxonomy): Eukaryota > Metazoa > Chordata > Amphibia > Anura > Leptodactylidae > Engystomops > Engystomops pustulosus. Next base: position 136,955,534 of record CM033644.1, read on the forward strand.
TTTGGTCCAAGCCTATGTTGCTTTAATTTTCCTTGAAATTGATATGTAACCCCCTATAGTCTTCTAAAAAAAAAGATTTTTTTCATGAAAAAGTCCTATCTTGTTTTGTATATTTTTAACAAATATTTTCTTTTCCCTTCACCTGTACCGCTTCCCTAAATTCCAGGTTGAAGGACCAGTTTGGTGCCTGAATCTATGAACCAAATAATAGACTCACTCCTCTGTATATGCACTATAATTGTTTAATTTCTTAATCAGATCAATATTAATGTTTGCTAGTCTACTCGTACATGCTTTGTCTTGTGCTATAACCCATGTATTCTAGTAATGATTCTTCCTAATTGGGAATAAATATTTCAATTCACAAATGTATATACCCGTTTATAAGCCGACCCAAGTATAAGCCGAGGCCCCTAATTTTACCACAAAACCCTATATATAAACCTGGTATATTTATATGATGTTCCATTTCTGGGCTAGAAAACCTACCATACAAATATCTACAAGGCAAAAATACTGTGTTATTTAATGAAAATCCATTATACTAAAAAAGAAAGTCGTCCAAAGTTCTTATTACTTTTATTTTCTTCAAATAGGTATCAGACATAAAATTTCAACGTGTTGCCATTAAAGAGCTATTACGTATTCTCCGAGATGTTTCTACTCTTCAGGATTCACCAAAAAAAGAATCAAAAAAATGCAAAAGAGAAAATGTGAGAAGGAAAAGAGGATGTTAATCAATAAATTATACTACTAAACAGACTGATAGCTACAGAAAATATTGATGATATATTTATAATATTTATCTACTTTAACCATAATGTATTTTTATTTAAAAGAAATCTAATTTATTATAATTTATTTGCTGCTAATTGACAATAAAATATGTGATTAGTCTTATCTCATGAAAATGTTTCCTTAAATAAGAGTACACATTTGAGCCCTCCATACAGGGCAGGTTACTTGTTTTATGAGGCACAGGGAGGCGCAGAAGGGGAAGAGCACCATGTGGCTGCCAGTATTTTTTTTCTCATGGGCCCCTTTTGTAGCCTATAAAATTTTAGTTTTTTCATTATTTTGTGGGATGAGATGGTTTTTCCAATGTTACCATTTTGGGGATAGTATGTAATGAAAAATTTATCATTTTTGTATTGCTGTCTTCGGAGTGACATTTTTACTTTTTTGGCTATGGAAATGTTGTACTTTGCAACAGTATCATTCTGGAGTACATATGTTTTATCACTTTTTTCACATTTTTTGTGGATTAAATAGGTAAAAATCATAATTGTTGGTGGGTTTTTAATAGTTTTTTTTCCTACGGGTGGTTACGGACGCAGTGATATCATATATGTGGGATTTGTGTTATGATTTAGACATTTGTGCATTATATGTCACTTTATATGTTATGGGGCTTATGGGCATTTTTATTGATTTATTAACGTATTTTTTATTGAATAACTTTTTTTTAAACTTTTTTATTTATTTCACCATGGGACATGAGCAAGCAATCATCTGATTGCTCGTTCATGATAATACTCTGCAATACTAATGTCTTGCAGGGTATTAGCTGCGTCAGCCTATGCACATGCATAGGACAACACTGTGCCTTTAACCCCTTCCAGCGGATGCCATTTTTCATTTTTGCGTTTTCATTTTTCACTCCCCACATTCAAAATCTATAATTTTTTTATTTTCCATGTACAGAGCTGTGTTATGGCTTATTTTCTGCGTAACAAATTACACTGCAAAATGTTGGTATTTAATATTCCATGTACTGGGAAGCTGGAAACAAAATTCCAAATCCAGTGAAATTGGTGAAAAAAATGCATTTGCGCCGTATTCTTGTGGGCTTGGATTCACTGTACGTACCAAATGACATGTCTACTTTATTCTTTGGGTCTGTAAAATTACTGGGATACCAAATTTGTATGGGTTATACAATGTTTTCATACATTTACAAAAATTAAAACCTGTACAAAAAATTTTTTTGGGGGGATTTTGCCATCTTCTGGCGCTAATAACTTTTTTTTACTTTGGTGTACAGAGCTGTGGGTGGTGTCGCTAATAACTTTTTTTTACTTTGGTGTACAGAGCTGTGGGTGGTGTCAATTTTTGCAACTTTTGAGGAGGTTTTCAATGTTATCAATTTTAGGGCTGTACAACCTTTTGATAACTTTTAATAGAATTTTGGCGCTATTTTCTGTTACGGGGTTAAATGCAGTGTTTTTGCAACTTTTGAGGAGGTTTTCAATGTTATCATTTTTAGGGCTGTACAACCTTTTGATAACTTTTAACAGAATTTTTTAAATTTTTTAAAATGGCAAAAAAGTGCCATTTTTGATTTTGGGCGCTATTTTCTGTTACGGGGTTAAACGCAGTGAAAAACCATTATTGCATTCTGATAGATCGGACATTTTCGACTCCGACAATGCCGAATGTGTTTATGATTTTTACTGTTTATTTATATTTATATCAGTTCTAGGGAAAGGGGGGGGTGATTTGAATTTCTAGAGTTATTTATTATAATTTTCTTTAAAACTTTTTTTTAATTTCTATTTTTACAATTTTTCAGACTCCCTAGGGTACTTTAACCGTAGGTTGTCTGATCGATCCTACCATCTACTTTCATACTACAGTATGGCAGTATATGGGGATTTTCCTCCTCATTCATTACAATGTGCTTATAGGGCGCTATTTTCTGTTACGGGGTTAAATGCAGTGAAAAACCCTTATTGTATTCTGATAGATCGGACATTTTCGGCTCCGACAATGCCGAATGTGTTTATGATTTTTACTGTTTATTTATATTTATATCAGTTCTAGGGAAAGGGGGGGGTGATTTGAATTTCTAGAGTTATTTATTATAATTTTCTTTAAAACTTTTTTTTAATTTCTATTTTTACAATTTTTCAGACTCCCTAGGGTACTTTAACTGTAGGTTGTCTGATCGATCCTACCATCTACTTCCATTCTACAGTATGGCAGTATATGGGTATTTTCCTCCTCATTCATTACAATGTGCTGACAGTACATTGTAATGAAGGGGTTAAAACGAGAGCATCACGGGGAGCAACGATCCTTGGCAAGATGACGGTGGCCATGCGCTGCCATCTTTTTGACAGCTTCGTCGCCGGCGGTCGTCGGGAAAACACCTGCAATCGGTGCTAGCACCAATCGCGGGTGTTACCGATAAGTCTTTCTTGCAATATGCAGCAAACAATTACCAGCTATGGAGAGGGCTTAGTCCGTGATCCCTCTCCATAAACCCGCACCCGGCATGTGACGTAATACTACGGTAAGGGGTTAAGTTGACGTCATAGACACCATCTTACAGGCACTGGCTGGGGTCCTGATGGATCAAGAGAGGGGGGAGGGGTCACCCCCTCCTCCTCTTCAGCGCACAGTGGTATGCTCCCTGGCAGGGAATACCGTGTGTAAATGCACCCTAAAATTAAGTTTACCATCCACCAATACCCCCAAGTCTTTGTCAGTTGCAGTTGCAATTACCAAGTAATTGACTGTTTAGAACATAATTGTACTTTTTGTTTCCATGAACCAAGTGCATAACTTTACATTTATTTACATTAAACCTCATCAACCATTTCTCCGCCAACTCCTCCAACTTCAACAAATCCATCTGTAATATTATACTATCAGCCTTGGTATTAATTACTTTACACTTAAGTATCATCTGCAAATATTGAGCTCATTAAGCTCATTAATAAAAATATTAAAAAAGAAGGGGGCCCAATTACTAAGCCAATTACTAACCCAAATATACAGATTTTACCCTAGTCCCAGCAGTCTCATTTTATGTACCAACCTTTTATGTGGCACTGTATCCAATGCCTTGGAAAAGTCCAGATACACAACATTCGCAGCCTTTCCCAAGTCCTGTGTAAAAGATCATTATCCAGGACTCAAAACAGTCCTTATCAGTTGCAAGGTGAACTTCAAATTAACCCTTTTTAGCCATAAATGGCTACCGGTACTGGGATGAGAGCAGACACTAAGACACACCAGTCTCTTAGAAAATGCAGAATCACAATCTTTATTTGTGTGCAGCCTCATATAAAAAACACAGAAAATCATCTTCATAGGGGCGTGAAAAGGCGATTACAGGCAGTCCCCGGGTAGGGGACTGTAGGTTTGTTCTTAAGTTGAGTTTGTATGTAAGTCAGAACTGTATATTTTATCATTGTAATCCCAGCCAGAACTTTTTTGGTCTCTGTGACAATTGGATTTTAAAAATGTTGGGTTGTCATAAGAATCAATAAGAATCAACACTAAAGCTTCATTACAGACACCTGTGATAACTGTTACAGCTGATCATTGTAGCCTAGGACTAAAGTACTATGAATTACCAAAATCCAGAGGTCCGTTTGTAACTAGGGGTCATATGTAAGTCGAGTGTTCCTAAGTAGGGGGCCGCCTGTATATTGCAATGCTATCAGCCAGCTCTAATATCTCCCCATAAATTCAATTTCCCAAAAAATGCAGATGAACTTTACGGGGAGCAACGATCCTTGGCAAGATGGTGGTGGCCATGCGCTGCCATCTTTTTGACAGCTTCGTCGCCGGCGATCGTTGGGAAAACACCTGCAATCGGTGCTAGCACCAATAGCGGGTGTTACCGATAAGTCTTTGCTGCAATATGCAGCAAACAATTACCAGCTATGGAGAAGGCTTAGTCCGTGATCCCTCTCCATAAACCCGCACCCGGCATGTGACGTAATACTACGGTAAGGGGTTTAGTTGACGTCATAGACACCATCTTACAGGCACTGGCTGGGGTCCTAATGGATCAAGAGAGGGGGGAGGGGTACATAATTGTACTTTTTGTTTCCATGAACCAAGTGCATGACTTTACATTTATCTACATTAAACCTCATCAACCATTTCTCCGCCCACTCCTCCAACTTCAACAAATCCCTCTGTAATATTATACTATCAGCCTTGGTATTAATTACTTTACACTTAAGTATCATCTGCAAATATTGAGCTCATTAAGCTCATTAATAAAAATATTAAAAAAGAAGGGGGCCCAATTATTAAGCTAATTACTAACTCAAATACACAGATTTTCCCCTAGTCCCAGCAGTCTCATTTTATGTACCAACCTTTTTGTGGCACTGTATCCAATGCCTTGGAAAAGTCCAGATACACAACATTCCCAGCCTTTCCCAAGTTCTGTGTAAAAGATCATTATCCAGGACTCAAAACAGTCCTTATCAGTTGCAAGGTGAATTTCAAATTAACCCTTTTTAGCCATAAATGGCTACCGGTACTGGGATGAGAGCAGACACTAAGACACACCAGTCTCTTAGAAAATGCAGAATCACAATCTTTATTTTTGTGCAGCCTCATATAAAAAACACAGAAAATCATCTTCATAGGGGCGTGAAAAGGTGATTATACTGCAATGCTATCAGCCAGCTTAAATATCTCCCCATAAATTCAATTTCCCAAAAAATGCAGATGAACTTTACATATTATTTCTCACACAGAAATTATTATTATTATTATTTCTCTCACTGTCTCCAGGAAGACAGAATGTTTTTACTAAAAGTCCTGAGAAGAAGACTCCAATGGCTCCTCGGTGAGGCCAAAACCTAGGATAAGCAGGTGCTGAAGCAAAAATATAGGACAAGAGTCAAGGACAGAACTGTCTCTCAGCAGATTAAACAAAAGCATGTTTGAATCATGAAATGAATAGACATTTTTACAATATGGCCGACAGTAGTCATCATGACCCCCCCCCCCCCACTAGACAATATGGTCTCCACTTGGTCCAAAATGGCGTCTGTAGAGAAATATATCTCTCACACTAGTTTAGAACTTACCTCCTCATTAAAGCCAGAGTATTCTGACAGGACAGGTCCCTCATAAACCCATGCCGATACTGGGTTATAAGGTCATGTACAGTGAGATACTCCAGGATAGCATCTCTAACATACCCCTTAAATATTTTCACCACAACAGAAGTTAAACTCACAAGTCTGAAGTTTCAAGGATTGCTTGCTGTGTGCCAGTCTTTTTGAACAGAACCTGTCTTTAAGGACAGGGATGGTACATCTGCTTAACCACCCAATAGGTTAATCTAGGGGTGTCTGGGCCCAAGGCAAGAGACACTGTGGCTCACATGGCAGCAGGCCGTGCTGAAACCTATCTGTTTGCACAAAAGCCCTTAGACAGCCCAGGTTCTGTGGATTGGGATCCAAGAGCAGACAGATGAGTGGTTGCTGCCACTGAATCTCAAGCCAGGAAAGATGGTGTGCTACAACGACTAGAACCTTGTAGAAGACATGGGCCTAAACAGGTTGATGCAAATCCCTTGCCTTGTGCAAACTTGGTGGTGTAAAAGTACCTGACCAATTACACAGACAACTCTGAGCTGATGCATTAAGTGTGTGGCCTGAATTCAGTGGATTTCAACTTTGCATAATCTGAAAAGAGTGGGCCTTTGGGGTACTTGCCCACATGAGCCGATACATGCTGCAACATGAGTGATGTACTCGCAATGCCTGTGCAATGATACCGAGTTGGGGGAACCAGACAATCAACAGTCAGAATACTCAGTGGCCACCCTGCATGGATTCATGTACAAGGATAACGTAGCATTCTTCATATTCAATTACTAGGCATGAGACATAAAATGAGGGATTCAAGCACCACTTTGGTGCAGCCACTACTAGACCGAGTTCCACCACCAATATTGGGAGCTAGTAGTAGATAGCATGAGGAGGAGGTAAATCACCAAAACAGTAGGGCACCAGAACCACTCTGGGGAGAGTAGCATGGCCACAATGTGGAATGCCATGTTTCATTTTCCTCAACCTCCACCACCAATGGATAAGGCACTTAGTAGCAGGAAGCAGACTGGACTCACATGGTGGAAGGTATCTGTAGACAGTCTCCATGACTGAAGGATGGGTCCATTCAATTTCTAGGTGGGAAAATTGGACTGGCGACCAGAGCTTGCCCTCTTTGTCCTGGAGTTGGCAGTCAGGACCACATGGGTGGTGTCATCACCAACAGGGGATCTGCCTGTCCACAGCCAAAATGGACATCCGCACATTTATTAAGAGGAACCAGAAATGATTATCCAAGCGACTGGTTGTGCCAGTGCATTGGTGAGGTGGTTAGAGAATCCAATTAAGATTTCAAAAATTGAAAATTGTCAGTGTTCCACAGTTGCTGGATTCAATTGATTAAAATTGAAATGGTCTCAAATCCTGCATTTTTCGGAATCCAACCACAGTGAGAAGAAGGGTTCATTGTTTCCCATACTTATTCTAATGCTAAATGCATTGATGTTATTGAGGTTAAAGGACACAACTACCCTCAGATTATTAATTGGTCCACCTACATGGTGTTCATAGTGACACACCAGCTCTATCTCCAAAAAGCCCAGGCGGGAGACAACACATTGCCAGCAATGCTTGGCGGTAGCGCAAGATTTCAGAGAGAGAGATGTTGTCATCACCGGCATTCTGTACACATGCAGGTTGACCAAGGAGGACCAGGGGAAGAATATAATTCTATAGCAGCAGAGCCGGATGGTGCACTGCAGGGCACGATTGGTCATTTGTATAGATTTATAAGTATTACTTACTAAATGTGGCCATTGCAGTTGTACTTAAAGGAAATCAGTATGGGAGGGGAGATGAGTTTTTAATCATCTACCATCAGATAATTGATGGAAGATGTCCTTTACTGCAATTACATAATAACATTTGTTTTTTTATTACTTTTTAAATAATTATTCTCTTCGCTATTTTTTATGTATTATTTAAAAGTACTTTTCCTAGCCGATTTTGTCAGGGCAATAGCCTGTTGTATAATACCATTTTTCAGCCCCTTACCCTATTCATCCTTTTTACAGCCTTTAGGGTTATTAACTAGAGATGAGCGAAACAGCTAGTCCGAGCTTGGATGCTTCGGTCGAGCAGTTAGGTACTCAGAGACGGCTCGTTGCATCGGACGAGTAGTTTCCGCTGACTCGAGATGAGCATGTCATTAAGAAAAAAACACAGTTGAAGAGAAAATGAAGATAAGAATAAAACGTGAACACAGTGAAACACAGGATCATTTGAAGTGAAAAACACAGTGAGAAACACAGTGAAGAATAGATTAAACAGTGTTCGGCAACATCTGCTTACTGTCGGAAGATACGCGCGAACGAAACGGTGCGAACAAAATAGTATGTTGAAGAACCAATATATAGTGTGAAGAACAATTGAAGTGAAGAAACACGGTGAGAGGACGGAGACACCAGGGAGCAAGCACAGAGACCACGGGAGCAGCTAGGAGACACCGCGGGCAGCGGCACACGGAGACATGGGGCAGCGGGCAAGCACGGAGGAGAGCAGCGGGCAGCGCGCCACACGGGACATGGGGCCACGGAGACATGTGGCAGGAGCGGAGCATGGGGCACAGAGAACGTCGGGGCACGGAGACATCAGGGGCACGGGAGCAGAAGCAGCACGGGGAGCACGGCAGGCAGCGACGGAGCGGATGGGGACTGGGCACGGAGACATGGGGCCGGAGACATGGGGCATCAGATGACATCGGGGCACGAGACATGGGGCACGGAGACATGGGGCACGAGCTCGGGGCGCACGGAGACATCGGGGCACGGAGAGCAGCGGCAGGCACGGAGGAAGCCGGCAGCGGCAGAACGGAGAATTGGCGGCACGGAGACATGGGCACGGAGACATTGGGTGCACGAGGAAGATCAGGGGCACGGGACATCGGGGCAATGGAGACATCGGGGCACTGGAGGCAGCGGCAGCAAGGAGAGCAGCGGCAGCGGCCCAGCCGGAGACATGGGTGCAGGAGACATGGGGAACGGAGACATGGGGCCACGAGGGTAGAACGGGGCACGGAGGACATCGGGGCACGGAGAGCAGCGCGTGGCCACGGAGAGATGCGGGCCGGAGAGCAGGAGGGGACGGAGAAGCAGCGGATCCCGGGGACAGCGTATATCAGACAAGTAAGCAGAGATGTGCAGAACATCTTGCAATCTATTCTTCACTGTTGTTTTTCACTAAAGTGATCCTGGGTTCAGTTTTTATTTCATTCTTCACTGTTCTCACATCTTAACTGTCGTAGGAGATAATATGCGCGGGAACATGGTTGAAAGAATAGATTGCAGATGTTGCAATTACATTCTGCTAACTTATCAGAAGACATTCTTTTACATAATTAAACACATTTGAGTTCCGACATGGTCCCTTTGAAAAATGCATTCGAGTCTTCCCATTGAACTTCAATGGGGCTCGTTACTCGAACACGAGCACTCGAACATTGGAAATGTTCGGCTGAGTAACGAGCACCCGAGCATTTTAGTGCTCGCTCATCTCTAGTATTATAATAGTGAGATACCTATTGGACTTCAACTGTGGTTGTAAATTCAACCAACCCTCTAGCGTAACTGTCACCTCAGATGCCCTTACTGCTAACACTGATTGCTGGTGTTGACAGGGTGTTGCTGCAATTGCAACAATCACCCAGACTTTATTGAGAGGGCTACAGCTGTGAGTCATGTCCATATTACCCATGAACTATTGCAACAGTTTACATCAAGGGGTTAATTTTCAACAACATCTTTTAATCTCTATAACATGATTTTTTTTTTTGCTGTCAAGAAAGTCATTCAGGGCCGCCTCTTGAACATTACAAAGTATCACAGCAATCATAAATCATATGGCAGATAGTTCATAGCATACTATATATAGACTGCAGGACTTTGTGTAGTGTAGAAGGTTTGTTGAAGTGTAGGAAAGATGCCACAGGAAGCAGAATATAATTGGGTTACTAATAAGAGAATGGGCCAGATATACTATTTACTATTAAATTTTCTATGAACAAATTACTATTAATGAAGACCACCCCACAGTCTTCATTAATCTGGCGCACCCTGCATGTTCCGATCCCGCATAATAAACTGAATGCACCAGTTTTTTCTGGTGAACCAGTTACGGTGTGCACACCAATATGTCATGGCAGCCTTGGGTTTTCCGGGCGATCTTTGGGGGGATTTTGCCATCTTCTTGCGCTAATAACTTTTTATACTTTGTGTGGGTGGTATCAATTTTATTGCGACTTTTGATATGTTTTCAAAGCTTCCATTTTCGACTGTATGACCTTCTGATCATTTTTATAGAATGTTTATATTTTCCCCAATGAAAGAAAATGGCCATTTTCAACTTCAGGCACTATTTTGCGTTACAGGGTGGTTAAAATCAGGGAAAAACTGTTATATTTTGATAAACGGGCATTTCGAACCGGCGATACTTAACCCTTTAAGGAATTGGCCCTTTTTTTTCATTTCTATTTTTCACTCACAATCAAAAACAAGAGCTGTGTGGGCGACTTGTTTTCTGCGTTACCAAACTGCCTCATAGTGTGGTATTTATATTCATGTCGTGTACTGGGAAGCTGGAAAAAAAATCCAAATGCAGTGAAATGATTGAAAAACACATTTGCATGGGCTTGGATTTACAGCTTTCCGGTGCACCCCAAATGACATGACAACTTTATTCTTTGGGTTGTTGTTGTGATTATGGGAATAACCAAATTTGTATAGGTTTTATAATGTTTCAACATTTAAAAAATGGAAAACCTCTGTACAAATTTTTTTTTTTTTCAGATTTTCCCATCTCTAGATTATTTACCAGAGAGCAGGATCAGACTAAAGGGGCTGCTGGCAATATACTGGGAGGCAGGGGCTGCGTGCTATTTACTGGGTGCCTGGGCTGCTGGACATGAGAGGCATGGGTGGCTGTTTAATATACTGGGAGCAAGGGGTTCGGCTGTATACTGGGGGCATGAGTTGGCATGTTCAATGCTCTGCTTATACTGGGTCCGTTTTACCGAGTATATACAGTATGTTTTATCATACAAATATTGGAGGTAGTGGGGTACAAATAAATCTCACAGTTAACTCTTCCTCCCTTTGTCATTTGATCAAAGGAACTCTGCACAGGCATCGCCATAGACAAGTTTTTTTTTTAGTATATACTTCTTTATAACATGAGGCCTGTTGCAACCCTATCATTTTTCCCTTGGTGTGTTAATAAATATTTTTTATATAATTAGATTTTTACAACAATAACTGATTGACACATTCATTTTAATCAAATATGGGGCACATTTACTAAGGGTCCGAAGCGTTTTTCCGAACGGGTTTCCAAATTTTTTCGATTTGCGCTGAATTGCCCGGGATTTTGGCGCTACGCAACGGATTGTGGCGCATCGGGCCGGCTTTCACGCGGGTTGTGGGCATCGGAAAACCCAACAGATTCAGAAAAATGGCGGAATTTATTAAAAAAAAAGTGTCACAAGAATATTACTCACATACACTGGAACGAAGCAGGTGAACTCGGCAAACCTCAGCGGACCTCGGCGTAGCAGCAACACGTGGTGGAGATCGGGCGCACGGACCTTAGTGGATCGCCGGAAGACCCGAATCCTCATCGGAGAGCGTGCCGCTGGATCGCAGACAGGACGGGTAGGAAGAATGTGCCCCATTGTATTCAAATATCTTTTATTTCCAAATTCATCCCTTTTTTTTTACCAAATATGGAATAAGCTATGTGGACTGTAAAATGCTTTGATTAACTGTTCTTCATGGGAATGTGTATTATAAAGTTTATACTTTTAGATAATCCAACTTCAATAATGTATTTATTTAGCAAAACCAAATGTCATATTTAAAGATGCTTGTTTTTTTTGGAAAGCATAGCTGAATTCTGGCTGTTGGTTAGTAGTTAGCCAAATATGTTCAAGGGAACTTTTATTAGAGATTGATCAAAGTTCCTCATCAGCTTATTTTTTTGATCTGTCCCAATGTAACCTTTATGTAGTCTAAATAAAATTTTAATATGTTATTCATAAACGATTAAAATTTTGAAACCTATTTTTTAAGTAATAAACAGAGATTATATGCTTAACATCAAAGCAGGGTTTACTGTTATCTGACCACATATCAGATACTATGTGGGTGTTTAGTCTTTTTTTGTATGAATTCAAGATTCAGCTAGTCTGCAAAAGGTAAGAAATACCAGCGCATGATCCAGAAATTCAAGTAGAACGTGAACAAGACATCCGTTAATTATAAAGCTCTTGTGACTGAAGAGTCATCGTTTTGCCAAATCACATTCTTCCGCTTTCTGTACGAATCCCTGTCGCACATCTTTAACTGTGTGAGAGGGAAAAAGATCAACCAGCTGGACCTATAAAGGATCAGAAGTTGACATTCTAATTTAAGATGATTGAATACCTGCCAAAGAAATGAACAGGGAGCAGATGATGATAATTGATGAAGAGAGCAAGACATAATATTGAAGTGAAGGGCATGAAAGAGGAAACTACAGTCAACAAATAGCATGACTATTCTGCTATTAAATCTCAGCATGCCTGTTCCCCTCCTGCTCCTAGAAATGGGGTAATGGTTGTACATGTACTTACTGTTCTTGGTCCCACGGCTGTCTTTCAGAAGTCAAATGGTTGTCACATACATAAAGAAAAGGGAGTGCAGGGCTTTTTAAATTTCTCCCTCACTATATAAGGTACGTTCATGAAATTTATTGACTGTCAAAAACTTTAGCAACTAACAGCTGCTGTGCTAATTTGTACCATCTTGTTTTGCAGGAGATGAACAGTCATAGTATAGAGATTCTGATATAACAGCCATCATTTTAAGACTCTCAATGTAAGTTTACAGTTGATTTTGTGATCATGTACTAAATGTTTCACATGTGTGAAATACCAGGCACATCAAGACTCCCTAGATAAGTTATTAATTTAGACTTAAATGCACAATGCTTTAAAAGATAACACACATTTGTCTTTCCTGGCGCTCTGTGTATGAAAATTTATGAGATTTATATATGAAATGGCATTAGTATACACATCAGCCCTGCATTATTTTCAGACGAGTAGTATACTTCTAAAAATATGGTTGCTCTTTATACCAAAGGGTGGACTAGATCTGCATCTTGCCAAACTGAAAATCATTCACACTTTCTATTGTTGCAAACACTTTCATAGAAAGTATTCCAAATAGCTAAAATGTAAATATTTGTCTAATGCTAGAAAATACAGACGGGTCTTATATTACTTTTATCTTTACATGGGTTATGGCTTATTTTCAGGGGATGTATTTTTTGCCATGAACAAAAATTCACATATTTTGAGACAAAAAATTAATCACACATTTATTCAACTATATCATATTTTCATATTTTGGAACTCTTCAAAACTTTTAACTGTTATTCTGGGTCTTTGGCCACAATTTTCATGCTTAGCAATGACCACTTCTTTTACATGAGCTAATCTGTGTCCATGTAGCTGCTTGTAGCACATTGACATAGTCACTCCCTCCTCCCCTCATTTCTCCGCTGACAACCTGGAGGGGGGGGAGGGGGGGGTAGGGGGTAGATTGGAAAAATCATGACTTCAACCGAGAATACTCAAGTTCTATGGCACTAGAAGCTCAATTTTGTAATATTAATATAGGTGCATGGTTCAGCAGATAAGACAGTCATTTGTACTAGGCTTATTTTCTGGGTGGGGCTTCAGTCCTACTTGGTGATAAAAGCCAGTAGTACAGTCACAAACAAACTTAACTTTCAATTAAATTGCATAATCCATAGATGATGCAGATGATAATAGTAAATTTGTAACTGCTTTATTAGAGAAGAATATTCCTGTGTCTCGTCCCCACCCTTTTAGTTTGATGTAAATCAGTTTTCTGTCCCTTATACAACAAACAGAACCTGATTAATGTGTGTAATGATATGAACAGTATCTGATAGTTTAATCATCAGAAGAAGAAATATTCTGTAGTTATGAAAATAATAAATCATTAGCCTCCTAACTGTCTGAGGGGACAGATCTCAGAACGTATTCAGATACCACTGAATCACTGCAGAAGGAAGAGAAGAAACAAGGCACAGAGAGGCAGATTTACTTAAAGGGTTGGCCACTCTTTTACAAATGTTGCCACTTCTTAATTTCTTATTGCAGACACTTGTGGTCCTTTGTGTACAATGTCTACGCACAGTGAATAGGAGGGGGTTTGGAGGAGAGGAGAGTTATAAGGCATGAGGATAAAATGAGGATTACAAGCACCACTTTGGTGCAGCCACTACTAGACGAGTTCCCACCCAATATTGGGAGCTAGGTAGTAGCATGAGGAGAGGTAAATCACCAAACACAGTAGGGCACCAGAACCACTCTGGGGAGAGTTAGCATGGCCACAATGGTGGAATGCCATGTTTCATTTTCCTCAACCTCCCACCACCAATGGAATAGGCACTTAGAGCAGGAAGCAGACTGTGACTCACATGGTGGAAGGTATCTGTAGACTAGTCTCCATGACTGAAGGATGGGTCCATTCAATTTCTAGGTGGGAAAATTGGACTGGCGACCAGAGCTTGCCCTCTTTGTCCTGGAGTTGCAGTCAGGCACCACATGGGTGGTGTCATCACCAACAGGAGGATCTGCCTGTCCACAGCCAAAAGGACATCCGCACATTTATTAAGAGGAACCAGAAATGATATTCCAAGCGACTGGTTGTGCCGGGCATTGTGAGTGGGTTATTAGAATCCAATTAAGATTTCAAAAATTGAAATTGTCAGGTTCCACAGTTGCTGGATTCAATTGATTCAAAATTGAAATGGTCTCAAATCCTGCATTTTTCGGAATCCAACCACAGTGAGAAGAAGGGTTCATTGTTTCCCAAGCTTATTCTAATGCTAAATGCATTGATGTTATTGAGGTTAACGGACAACTACCCTCAGATTATTAATTGGTCCACCTACATGGTGTTAATAGTACACCACCAGCTCTATCTCCAAAACTCCCAGGCGGGAGAACAATTGCCAAGCAATGCTTGGCGGTAGCGCAAGATTTCAGAGAGAGAGATGTGTTGTCATCACCGGCATTCTGTACACATGCAGGTTGACCAAGGAGGACCAGGGAATGAATAAATTCTATAGCAGCAGAGCCGGAGTGGTGCACTGCAGGGCACGATTGGTCATTTGTTATTTATCAAGTATACTTTCTAAATGTGGCCATTGCAGTTTGTACTTAAAGGAAATCAGATGATGGGAGAGGAGATGAGTTTTGTAATCATCTACCATCAGGATAATATGATGGAAGATGTCCTTTAACTGCAATTACATAATAACATTTGTTTTTTTATTACTTTGTATACAAATTAATTTCTTTCGTTTTTTTATGTTTATTTAAGTACTTTTCCTAGCGATTTTGTCAGGGCAACTAGCCGTGTATAGATACCATTTTTCAGCCCTTACCCCTTTTCATCCTTTTTACAGCCCTTATGGAGTTAATTAATAGAGATGAGCGAACATGGCTCAGTCCGAGACTTGGATGCTTCGGTCGAGCATGTAGGTGACTACGAGACGGCTCGTTGACTCGGACGAGTAGTTTCCGCCTGATCGAGATCGAGGCATGTAATTAAGAAAAAAACACAGTTGAAGAAAAATGAAGAATGAATAAAACCGTGAAACACAGTGAAACACAGGATCATTGTAAGTGAAAAACAAGTGAAGAACACAGTGAACGAATAGATTACAGAGTGTCGGACACATCTGCTTATTGTCGGAGATACGAGCGGAACGGGTAAACCGGTGCGAACAAAATAGTATGTGAAGAACCAATATATGTGTGAAGAACAATTGAGTGAAGAAACACGGTGAGAGGACGGAGACACCAGGGAGCAGCACAGAGACACGGGAGCAGCTAGGAGACACCGCGGGCAGCGCACACGGAGACATGGGGGCAGCGGGCAGCACGGAGGAGAGCAGCGGGCAGCGCCGCACAGGAGACATGGGGCCACGGAGGACAGTGGGCACGGACGACATGGGGCACAGAGACGCGGGGCACGGAGACATCGGGGCACGAGAGAAGAGCAGCGGCCCCAGCACGGGAGAGCAGCGGCGCGCAGCCGGAGAGGAGACATTGGGGGCCGGAGACATGGGGCCGGAGACATGGGGATACAGAGACATCGGGGTTACACGAGACATGGGGCACGGGAGACATGGGGCACGAGAGACATCGGGGGCCAGGAGACATCGGGGCACGGAGAGCAGCGGCAGCACGGAGCGAAGCCGGCAGCGGCAGCCGGAGACATGGCGGCACGGAGACATGGGCACGGAGACATTGGGTGCACAGAAGAAAACACGGGGCACGAGCGACATCGGGGCATGGAGACATCGGTGGCACTTGGAGGCAGCGGCAGACGGAGAGCACGCGGCAGCGGCCCAGCACGGAGACATGGGTGCAGGAGACATGGGAACGGAGACATGGGGCACCAGAGGGGTAGAACGGGGCACGGAGGACATCGGGGCACGGAGAGCAGGCGGGCCGACGAGCATAGCGGGCCGGAGCAGAGCGGGAGGACGGAGAGCAGCGGATCCCGGGGACAGCGTATCCCAAAAGTAAGCAGAGAGTGCAGAAACATCTTGCAATCTATTTTCACTGTGTTTTTCACTTAAAGTGATCTACTGGGTTCACGTTTTTATTCTATTCTTCACTGTCTCACATCTAGTTAACTGTACGGGAGATAATGCGCGGGAACATGGTTGAATAGAATAGATTGCAGATGTTGAATACATCTGCCTAACTATAGAAGACATTCTTTTTACATAATTAACACACATTTATTCCCAACATGGTCCCTTTGAAAAATGCTTCGAGTCTTCCCATTGAATCTATCAAATGGGGCTCGTACTCGAACACGAGCCACTCGAACATCTGGAAATGTTCGGCTCGAGTAACGAGACGAACCCGAGCATTTGTAGTGCTCGCGTCAATCTCTAGTATTAATAGTTGAGATACTATTGACTTCAACTGGGTTTTAAATTCAACCAACCCTCTAGCAATGTCACCTCAGATGCCCTTACTGCTAACACTGATTGCTGGTGTTTACACGGGTGTTGCTGCAATTGCAACAATCACCAGACTTTATTTGAGAGGGCTACAGCCTGTGAGGACTGTCCATATTACCCATGAACTATGGCAACAGTTACTTCAAGGGGTTATGTTTCAACAAAATCATTTAATGCTCTATAACATGATTTTTTTTTTGCTGTCAAGAAAGTCATTCAGGCCCCTCTTGAACAGTTACAAAGTATCAGCAATCATAAATCATATGGCAGAGTTTCATACCTACTATATATAGACTGCACGGACTTTGTAGTAGTGTAGAAGGTTGTTGAGTGTAGGAAAGATGCCACAGGAAGCAGAATATAATTGGGTTACTAATAGAGAATGGGAAGATTACTATTTACTATTAATTTTATATGAACAAATTATTAATGAAGACACCCACAGTCTCATATCTGCGCACCCTGCATGTTCCGATCCCGCATAAACTGAATGCACCAGTTTCGGTGCACCAGTTAACGGTGTCACCCAATATGTATGGCAGCTTGGGTTTTCCGGGTTTTGGGGGGATTTTGCCATCTTCTTGCGCTAAAATTTTTTATACTAGTGTGGGTCGGTATCAATTTTTGCGACTTTTGATAATGTTTTCAAAGCTTCCATTTTCGACTGTATGACCTTCTGATCACTTTTTATAGAATTGTTTAATTTTCCCCAATGAAAAAAATGCCATTTTCAACTTCAGGCACTATTTTGCGTTACAGGGGGTTAAACAGTGGAAAAACTGTTATATTTTGATAAATCGGGCATTTTCGGACACCGGCGTACTTAACCCCTTTAAGGACTTGGCCCTTTTTTTTCATTCTATTTTTCACTCACAATCAAACAAAAAGAGCTGGTTGTGCGACTTGTTTTCTGCGTACAAACTGCCCTCATGTGATGGTATATTATATTCTATGTCGTGTACTGGGAAGCTGGAAAAAAAAATCCAAATGCAGTGAAATGAGTTGAAAAAACACATTGCGCTGGGCTTGGATTTACAGCTTTTCCGGTGCACCCCAAATCATTGACTACTTTATTCTTTGGGTTGTTGTGATTATGGGAAAACCAAATTTGATAGGTTTTATAATGTTTCATACATTTACAAAAATGAAAAACCTCGTACAAATTTTTTTTTTTTTCAGATTTTCCCATCTCTAGATATTTTACCAGAGAGCAGGATCAGACTAAAGGGGCTGCTGGCAATATACTGGGAGGCAGGGGCTGCTGGCTATATACTGGGTGCCTGGGCTGCTGGACATAGAGGCATGGGATGGGCTGTTTATATACTGGGAGCAAGGGGTTCTGCTGTGTATACTGGGGGCATGAGTTGGCATGTTCAATGCTCTGCTTATACTGGGTCCGTTTATTACCGAGTATATACCGTATGTTTTATCGTACAATATTGGAGGTAGGGGTACAAATAAATCTCACAGTTCAACTCTTCCTCCTTGTTTTTCATTTGATCAAAGAACTCTGCACAGTGCATAGACAAGTTTTTTTTAGTATATACTTCTTTATAACATGAGGCCTGTTGCAACCCTATCATTTTTCCCTTGTGTGTGTTAATAAATATTTATATAATTAGATTATTTAAACAATAACTGAGACACATTTCATTTTAAATCAAAAAGGGGCACATTTACTAAGGGTCCGAATGCGTTTTTCGAACGGGTTCCAAATTTTTTCGATTTGCGCTGAATTGCCCGGGATTTTGGCGCACGCAACGGATTGTGGCGCACGGACGCCGGCTTTCACGCGGGTGTGGGCATCGGAAAAACCAACAGATTCCGAGAAATGTGCGGAATTTATTAAAAAAAAAGTGTCACAAGAATATTACTCACATACACTGGAACGAGCAGGTGAACTCGGCAAACCTCAGCGGACCTCGGCGTAGCAGCAACACGTGGTGGAGATCGGGCGCACGGACCTTAGTGATCGCCGAAGACCCGAATCCTCATCGGAGAGCGTGCGCTGGATCGAGACAGGACGGGTAGAAATGTGCCCCATTGTATTCAAATATCTTTTATTCCAAATTCATCCCTTTTTTTTTACCAAATATGGAATAAGCTATGTGGACGTTAAAATGCATTTGATAACTGTTCTTCATGGGAATGTGTATTATACAAGTTATACTTTTAGATAATCCAACTTCAATAATGTATTTATAGCTAAAACCAAAGTCATATTTAAAGATGCTTGTTTTTTTTGGGAAAGCATAGCTGAATTTATGGCTGTTGGAGTAAGCCAAATCTAGTTTCATGGGAACTTTTATAGAGTAGAGTATGATCAAAGTTCCTCATCAGCTTATTTTTTTGATCTGTCCCAATGTAACCTTTATGTAGTCTAAATAAAATTTTAATATGTATTATAAACGATTAAAATTTTGAAACCTATTTTTTAAGTAATAAACAGAGATTATTATGCTAACATCAAAGCATGGGTTTACTGTTATCTGACCTACATATCCGATACTATGTGGGTGTTTAGCCTTTTTTTCGTATGAATTCAAGAATTCAGCTAGTCTTGCACAAAGGTAAGAAATACCAGCTGCATGACATCCAGAAATCATAGTATACCTGTGAACAAGCCACCGTTAATTATAAAGCTCTTGTGAAGCAAGAGTCATCGTTTTGCCAAAATCACATTCTTCGCTTCCTGTAAGAATCCCTGTCGCACATCTTAACTGTGTGAGAGGGAAAAGATCAACCAGCTGGACATATAAAGGATCAGAGTTGAAATTCTTAATTTAAGATGATTTTGAATACCTGCCAAAGAAATGAACAGGGAGCAGATGATGATAATTGAATGAAGAGAGAAGACATAATATTGAAGTGAAGGACTGAAAGAGGAAACTACAGTCAACAATAGCATGACTATTCTGCTATTAAATCTCAGCATGCCTGTTCCCCTCCGCCTCTAGAACATGAGGGGTAATGGTGCTACATGTACTTACTGTTCTTGGTCCCACTGGCTGTCTTTCAGAAGTCAAATGGTTGTCACATACATAAAAGAAAAGGCAGAGTGAAAGGGCTTTTTAAATTTCTCCCTCACATATAAGGTACGTTCAGAAAGTTTATGACGTGTCAAAACTTTAGCCAAACAGCTGCTGTGCTATTTGTACCATCTTGTTTTGCAGGAGATGAACAGTCATAAGTATAGAATTCTAGATACAGCCATCATTTTAAGACTCTCAATGTAAGTTTAAGTTGTATTTTGTGATCATGTACTAAATGTTTCACATGTGTGAAATACCAGGCACATCAAGACTCTTCTAGATAAGTTTTAAATTATACTTAAATGAACAATGCTTTAAAAGATAACACACATTGTCTTTCATGGCAGCTCTGTGTATGAAATTTATGAGATTTATATATTGAAATGGCATTAGTAATACACATCGCCCCTGCATTATTTTCAGGAAGGTATACTTCTAAAAATATGGTTCCTCTATACCAAAGGGTGGACTAGATCTGCATCTTGCCAAACTGAAAATCATCTCACTTTTATTGTTGCAAACACTTTCATAGACAAGTATTCCAAATAGCTAAAATGTATTATTGTCTATGCTATAGAAAATAAGACGGGTCTTATATTACTTTTTACTCTTTACATGGGTTATGGCTTATTTTCAGGGGATGATGATTTTTTGCCATGAACAAAAATTCACATATTTTTGACAAAAAATTAATCACCATTTATTCCAATATATCATATTTTCATATTTTGGAATCTTTCAAAACTTTCACTGTATTCTGGGTCTTTGGCCACAATTTCATGTTAGCAATGACACTTTTTTACATGAGCTAATTGTGTCCATGTAGCTGCTTGTAGCACATTGCATAAGTCACTCCCTCCTCCTCCTCATTCTTAGCTGACAACCTGGAGGGGGGGGGGGGGGGGTAGGGGGGGTAGATTGGAAAAACTATGACTTCAACAGAGAACATCTCCAGTTCTATGGCACTAGAAGCTCAATTTGTAATATTAATATAGGTGCCATGGTTCAGAAGATGACAGTCATTTGTACTAGGGCTTATTTCTGGGTGGGGCTTCAGTCCTACTTGGTGTAAAAGCAGTAGAGTAGTACAGTCAAAACAAACTTAACTTTCAATTAAATTGCATAAATCAATAGATGATGCAGATGATAATAGGACTTTGTAAACCTGCTTTATTAGAGAAGAATATTCTGATGTTCGTCCCCACCCTTTTGTTTGTGTAAATCAGTTTTCTGTCCCTTATACAACAAACAGAACCTGATTAAGTGTGTAATGATATGAACAGTATCTGGATAGTTTAAATCATCAGAAGAAATATCGTAGTTATGAAAATAATAAATCATTAGCCTCCTAACTGTCTGAGGGGAGCAGATCTCAGAACGTATTCAGATTCACTGCATCACTGCAGAAGGAAGAGAAGAAACAAGGCACAGAGAGGCAGATTTACTTAAAGGGTTGGCCCTCTCTTTACAAATGTTGCCACTTACTTAATGTCTTATTGCAGACCATCTGTGGATCTTGTTACATGTCTAAGCACAGAGAATAGGAGGGGTTGAGCAGGAGAGTTATAACTCCTCTTGCTTCTCCTCTCTCCTGTGTCGTGTAGTAAGATGGACTGTGAGAAATAGGCACGTGAGCCATAGGGACCAATAAGGAGTGTAGGAAGATAGATAGATAAAAAACTAATAATCACAACAAAAGTCACGAGTTCAATTAACACATACATACACAACACCACACTAAAATATGATTACATAGAACAACGAACACCAAATTATTAGGCTTAGCATCTGGTTGCACAGTTTTGTCAATAAACAAAGGTACATGGCAGATGGCAGGAACAACACTTTGGATCTTTCATAACTGATTCGTCGGAAGCAATCCCCGCCCAACTAAATTCACTTATTTCTAAATTTAGTGGATGTAAGGGAGTTTCCCTGAGATAGAGGCATACTTAATTACCAATAATCTATTAAAAACAGCAGTAAAAATCTCCATGCAAAATCAAAACCAATAAACTAGCCAACGTTTTTGATTTTTTCAATTCTCATTCTCCTTCGTTTCGAGAGTTCAAGCTAGCAGGCCAGAATAGACTAACCAGTAGAAAAATACATGACTATGTGTGCTATAGAAAAAGCAGTTGGCTGGCATACAATAAGTAAATCACAGTATAGCAGTAGAAAAAGCAACCCTGGTCCATAGCAGCATCGGCACCGATACGGAGGGCCATCTAGGAAAAACTCCGGAGTATGAGCTGCTCTTACCGTGGCACAGCAAAGGTAAACCCGACAGGGGAAATTGATATGATATTCATGTGGAAGGGGTTAATTTACTGACTAAAATAATAATTCTTATAACCATAATTTAATTAACAAAAAATTGCATGTGAACGGTCAGTGAAACGTTATCTGGGGGGGGGGTGGGGGGGGGGGGGTGGGGGGGGGGGGTGGGGGGGGGGGGGGGGGGGGGGGGGGGGGGGGGGGGGGGGGGGTGGGGGGGGGGGGGGGTGTTGGGGGCGTGGTGGGGGGGGGGGGGGGGGGGTGGGGCGGGGGGGGGGTGGGGGGGGGGGTGGGGGGGGGGGGGGGTGGGGGGTGCGGGGGGGGGGGGGGTGGGGGGGGGGGGGGGGGGGGGGGTGGGGGGGGGGGGGGGGGGGGGGGGGGGGGGGGGGGGGGGGAGGGGGGGGGGGGGGGGGGGGCGGGGGTGGGGGTGAGGGGTGGGGGGGGGGAGGTGGGGGGGGGGGGGGTGGTGTGAGGGGAGTGGGGGGGGGGGGGTGGGGGGGGGGGTGGGGTGGGGGGGGGGGGGGGGAGTGGGGGGGGGTGGGGAGGGGGGTGGGGGGGGGGGGGGGGGGGGGGGGGGGTGGTGGGGGTGGGGGGGGGGGTGGCTGGGGGGGGGGGGGGGGGGGGGGGGAGGGGGGGGGGGGGGGGGGGGGTGGGGGGGTGGGGGGTGGGGGGGGGGGGGGGGGGTGTGGTGGGGGGGGGGGGGGGGGGGGGGAGGGGGGGCGGGGGGGGGGGGGGGGGGGTGGGGTGGGGTGGGGTGGGGGGGGGGGGGGGGTGGGGGTGGGGGGGGGGGGGGGGGGGTGTGGGGGGGGGGGGGGGGGGGGGGGGTGGGGGTGGGGGGGGGGGGGGGGGGGGGGGGGGGGGGGGGGGGGGGGGGGGTGTGGTGGGGGGGGGGGGTGGAATCGCAGGGGTATTATTCACATGCAAGCAAGTTTGTTAAAAACAAATAAACCCCTTCAAGCTCTTCAACGGAACTATATCCAATGGGAGAGCTATGGAAGGGTGTATAAGAAGGCTCATGGCTGAAGCCCTGTTCATACAGAGATGAACACTGCGGTTGTGCTTGGTGTGCATGGGTGTGGCCATCTTTATTGAGATTGCTGCTCCCCCAAACGTATAAGGGTGCGGCGATCTGTTGCTATGACAGCCTGGGTCTTCATCAGATCCGAGGGCTGCTATGGGTTCTGAAGATTCGTTACAATGGCTCATTGTAATGCATCCATTTAAAAACGCTATATAACTGCAATAGTCGTATTGCCCAGTATATTGTAGGAACAATCAGACCATCGAGGGTTTAAAGTACCCTAAGAGGGTCTAGAAATAGTGGAAAAAAAAGTTAATTTATTGTTAAAATGAATAAAATAGAAAAACCCCCTTTCCCTAAAACTGATTAAAAACAAATAAACAGTAAAATAAAAAAACAACAAAACATTAGGTATTGCCATGTCCCAAATTGCCCAATCTATCAAAATATAAAAATGGTTATTCCTGATGGGGAACCACATAACGGAAAAATGGCGCCAAATGTTAGAAACGGACTTCTACACCCTTTTTACATCACATGAAAAATGGAATAAAAAGTGATAAATGTAGTACAGTCCTCACAAATAGCAATGGAAACCATCAGCTCATTTTGTAAAGATTACACCTCACATAGCTCCGTACACCAAAGTAATGGTCAGAAATTTTTTTTTGCGTTTTTGCTCACATTCGTTTAATTTTAATTTTAATTTAATGTATAAACGCAATAAAAACCTATTAAAATTGTTACACCATGATCGTACCGAACAAAGAGTAAAGGGAGTGGTTGTAATTGGCGTGCACATTGAAAGTCATAAAAAAATGGAAGCCCACAAGGAAAGTGACACCAAAATGCGTTTTCTTTCCAAATTTTTCAAATTTGGAATTTTAAATAAGAAAATGGAATAATAAATTCACCGAGAAGTTAAAATTTGTTACAAAGGGTGGAGAGTGAGAAATGAGACGAAAAAAAAACAAAACACTGCATCCTTAAAGGGATTAAAAATATTTCCATGATCAGGATTTTGATGTTTTGTGACATTGCACCTGTAGTTCTAATGGACCATTTCAATATGATTAGGACAGGTCCAGGAGTCTCTACAACAAGAATCTGCCAGTGAAATATTACCCATATACCATCTTGAAAAAGTATCGAAGTGAACACACACATAGTGTGCCTGTCTTAAAAAGAAAAAACCACACATTGCCTCATTTGTATGCTGACTTTGACAAGGAAAACAGAAAAAATTGTCTTTTGAAAAAAAGGTTATGGATTTTTGAAAAAATACATTCAAAATGTACATACAACGAAGGCTCGAAGAGAGATTTCTGCTTTTGAAGACCATCTTAAAAAATTTACCGAAACTTGATTTAAAATTTGTAAGCTAAAATATTTTTGTTTTATGGTTTATTATTTTAAACCAATGTGAAATGTTGTTATAGCTACAAATGGGGAATCAGGAAGGAATAAAGGTACAATAGACAATCTAACAATGGCAGCTTATCATGCCAGTCTCAGACAAGATGAGCTGTACATTTTAACAATGACTAGTGTCATTTTGCACTGTGCAACTTATTAGTCCTAATTAATAAATCCTTTCCCATTCTTTTCTATTATATCTGATCCGTCCTGAATTGTTTAAAAACAATAGACTGGTTCTCTAAATACAAAAAAAGGGATTATAAAAATGTTTTAAAACCTTAGTGATTGAGCTCTGTACAGGTAAAGCTTGAGCTGTGAATGATTTAAAAAGGTAATTTAAAATGGTGGTTCTGGATGCCTGCTTCCATATATTTGTGAATGGGTCATTCAGCATGACCTCGGGCATGGGTGGCAACTGTTATTTTGACAGCCGTGTGAGCCTCTATGGGATGTAAAAATATAAATCCCTGACCAAATAATCTATGACAAACATAGTCAGTGAAAATTAACCCCTTACTGACTGTGACGTAATAGTCGTCACATGCGGGTCACGGTGCATTGAGAAGGGCTCGCGGGCCGAATCTACATCGCCGTTAGTCTGATGCATATTGCAGCAACGCTTACTGGAACACCCGTGATTGGTGCCACTTTCTGAGGGTCATCGCTCCCGTGATGTCATCGGGAGGGGAGCGGCTATACGTTCGTCATGGGTTAAACACATTCAGCTATCAGAAAATTGTAGTAAAATACACATATACTTGCCATATTGTAGTATGGCAGATATGATAGGACGTACAGACACCCTAGGGTTAAAGTACCCAAATAGGTAAATAGTAAAATAGTAAAAATAAAAATAAAAAAAAAGTTAAAAAAAAAAAAATTATAATAAAAAAACATGAAATGAACTAAAATATAAAAATAAACAGTAAAAATCATAAAACATAGGAATCGCCGCATTCGAAAATGCCCAATCTCTCAAAAATGATAACGGGTTTTTCACTGCGTTAACCCGTAACGGGAAAATCACGACCCCAAGTCGAGGAATGGCACTTTTTTGCAATTTTTAAAAAAATTAAAAAAATCTTCAAAAGTGATCAAAAGGTCACACATTCCTAAAATGATAAACCTGTAGAATCATCAAATCCGCAAAAAAACGACACACCCACACTCCATACCCCAAATTATAAAAATTAAGAGCCCAGAAGATGGCAAAATACCCCAAAATAATTTTGTACAGGTTTTAATTTTTTAAATGTATGGAGTGAAAATATTATAAAACCTATATAAATTTGTAATCCCCGTAATCGTAACGACCACAAAAATAATAAAGTAGACATGTCATTTGGGGAATTAAAGTGGAATCCGTAAAAATTTAAGCCCGCAAGAATACGGCACAAATGCGATTTTTTTTTTACCAAATTTCACTGCGTTTGGAATTTTTTTCCCGCTTCCCAGTAAACAGCCATGAATATTAAAATACCACCATTTTGAAGATGTAATTTGTTAGGCAGAAAATAAGCCATCACACAGCTCGGTACATGGGGACAAATACAAAATTGATTTGGAATGTGGGGAGTGAAAAATTAAAACGCAAAAAAATGAAAAAGGGGCTGCGGTGGGAAGGGGTTAAAGGCGCTGCAAAACCTCTGTTTTCAAAGCAATTGATTTTTATTGAATAGTGTGGGCCTTGTCAAACACAGTCCCATGAATGGGGGAAAGACGCTGTATGAGCGTGCTATCACCACGCTGTACCATGCTATAGAGTGTGAAATGTCAATACTATACAGAGGCCATTCATTCATTACTTGTGTGACAAAGGACACAGGGGGCCGAAAAGGTCCCACATATTACAATAAAATCTGTGGTGCACAGTCTTAATTTTTACAGCAGTTCTGGGGGTTTGGATCCGAGAACTGTTACACCACCCGATTATCAAGAAGTGTGACCACGTACCTACAATAACAAAATTTCTAGATCAATCCAACAATTAATATATATTACGACTTGCTTTGTGATGCTTCCAACTGATGGTGCATCCTGAATGAGTTGAATGTTGACCAACTTGAGGGAATGAGCATTGATGACCCTAATCCCAGCCCAGTTGCTCATGAGAAAGTGCCAATGTCTATCAAAAGTAGAGGTCTGTGATGATGAGTAATTAGGTAATAGAATGAGAATATTGTTTATTACAAAAAACTATCTCTGACAGTTAGTCAGATTTCTTAAACTTTGTGCGCCTTTGAAAACGGCAACATCTCAGAATATAATTGAGGCGAACCGTATAATGTATTTTATTTTGATATAAATGCTACTGAAGAGCACTCATTGTAACATTAGAAATATGAGGGGAAGTGGAGATTGCTGCTGGTGGTAGTGCAAGATTCTTCTGGGCGTCAGATTGTGGTACCCCCCCCCTATACTAGAATTTAAAATGTCTTTGAGATTTAAAACTCCAACTGCTTCAAAATTTCACCTCTGTGGGCCGTGATGACTAATAGCATATGATAATAGTGCATGACAGGCCGGTAAAGGCGAGCATGGTTGGCAAATGGTTTGTTCAGTGTTATCAACAGATCATTAAACGAAGTGGAATATCAGTAAGATACTACCGTAAAATGGAACATAAACAAACAGAAATAAAGCCCTGCATACAAAATCAGAAAGGGCGGGTGTTAAGGGTCTGGAGAAATCTTGGACTTATATTGTTGTTATGCCAGATTTATGACCCAGAGTGCAATTTTTTGACTGTATATATAAACTGGAGTAGCATAAACACTTGAAATAATGACTCAAAACACCAAAAAGTAAATTAGTGGTGGTGTGTCTATGGTGAATTCTGCATCCTGCCTCTGATGGATATCACACAGGCTACGAATATCTGACTGCCTTCTGTGATTAAGTCTCAATTTATGGTTGGACAAAGTCCGTATAAGGACCAACAATATTACTTCTGTATTCATAAATATAAAAACACCTAACAAGCATCTAGTCATCTAGTACTAATGATGAATTTATGTTTTAAGGCCTTCTTGGGGGAAAGGGAACACTTTTTGTGAATTGCCAGGTGGGTAACTAAAGAAACTAGAAAACTATAATGGTACTGGTACAGTTAAAGGGGTGGGTATTAACGGGGGAAATATTCTTACATATACTCAGGATAACAAAAAACACACTGTATTCAATGCTATTAACAAAAAATACAACATCTTACAGTGGATCCAACTGCTAATCTTCTGACTTATTGGTCGGGACAATGGTTCTTTTAGCTGATCTTGGCATTGTAGCAAGAAGGAGGAGAGGTAGAAGGCAGACAGGACTACAGACATGGCATTCTGGTTCAGTTGAGCTCTACAGCAGCGGGGAGAGGACACAGCTGTTTATAAACGGATAAGCTATGGATCCAGTGGGGGGATGACAAAGCATGCTATTGATTAGATGAGGAGCCAGAAAGCTGAGCGGGTGTGTCTATATATCCTTCTCATACTTGATTTCTGTCTCATTCTTTTTTTTATGGTCAGATAGTAGTAGACTGTTATAAGCTAACTGAAAGTGTGATAAACCCGACCCTGATAATCTAAACTCATTTTCAGCACACAGCATTTCATAGCAAAATAGGAATCATGAGGTCTGTTATCACTCTGGGATTTTTACATGACCAAACTGAGTTATAGAAGTTTAACCAGCAATTAAATGTAAATGGAGGTCAAAGTAAAATTGCCAAATAAGGCGGTCAAAATTCTCTTTATTGTGAATGTAAACATAAATATGGATTCAAATTGAGGAATTTCTTTTTTATGGAAAACTACTTTAAAGGAAACCTACATTTAGCATGGTAGGGGTAAGCTGTAGACCGAGCGCCAGCTAGGGAGGCTCGGTGCGCGTGGTAATACTTTCGTTAGGGTTATAAAGCGGTATATCGCGGGTTTGGTTTTTAACACTTTTTAAACTTTAGAAGCAGAAGAGGCTTCAGCGCTGCGTGCAGCACGATAGTGCACGCGCTACATAGGATATAGCGAGAGATGTTGCGCGCGCATGGTCGTTTTTACAGTTTAAAAAGTGTTTAAAACCGCGGATACCGTGAAAGTACCGGCACCAGCTCACCCCTGAGCGGGTGCTCGGTACTTACAGCTTAAACCTATGCCTTCTAAATGGTTAGTTTTCTTTAAGTAGTCCAGAAGAAGAATGTCACAAGAAAAGAGAAACAATTATGTCCCAACTTATAACACAGTCTTGTGGACAAAGCCAAAATTGCCCAAATGCCATCATATGAGTGACATGGGACAGTTGGAAGATATGAAATGAAATCTTTCCCTACCTTGCAGGACAAGAGGTGGATGTTCAAGGTAAAAATGTAGTAAACACATCAGTTGAAAATAGGTGGCTTCGACGACAAAAGTCATAGACTGGGGTCTAAAAAAATGTATATATTGTGATTGAGATGGCGACACACTAAAATGCCTCGGGGTACTCGTTATTCGAGACGAAACTTTTCCCGCTGCTCGAGTGATCGTATGAATAACGAACCCATTGAAGTTTCAATGGGAGAATCGAAGCATTTTTCAAGGGGACCAAGGCTTGAACAGGGAAGCTGGCCACACACCTGGAACCTCAGATGAAAGGATGGAAAACACCACGGAAATGGACAGGGAAACAGCAGGGGCAGCATGCTGGATGCCTTGAGGCTGTTAAAAGCACCATTAGACAAAATTATGGGCACAAGCATGGCCATGACAGAGTACAGAATGAAGCATAGATAGCACTAAAACATGCAAATAATGACCCGACCACTATAGGGGACGGAATGCAGAGGGCAGCGGCAGCAGGCTAGAGGTGTCATGGCGACAACCCCATAAATGGACTCAGGCTCAACCAATGGGGGGAGAGAGGAACACAAGGAGGTAGCAAGAAGTGTCAAATAATACGTACTGATAAAAGTTTGCCAGTTATTTTGTGGATTACACAGGCAGAGAGTGGCGACCAAAGTTACATGGAAGACAGTGAAAACAACCCAAAATTCTGCTGACACAGCTCGTTGATAAGGGGGACATGTAATGGAGGCAGTGAGACTAGTAGTAGATAAAGGTTGTGCAGTTTTAAAATAGGTTAGGGGATCTTGGCATGGAGCTGGCGATCCGCTGCCAGGCGAGCTTTCGCCAACCAAGCACCTGTCTCTAGGCTACTCCCCAAACAAGCACTTTTGTATAACGATCAAGTGTCAGTAGCGTTCTTATAAGTTTTAGGATATGCCGGGTTGAGGGGAATGTAAACAGATACGCAAGAAGCGCAATGATGCGCATGGAGATGGCGCCTACGCTGCAGGAGGAGCTTCGCCAATCCAAGCCCTGTCTCTAGGATACTCCCCAAACAGCACTTTTGTATAGAATCAAGTGTTAGTGAGTCTTATAATTAGGATTATGCGGGTGTGTGTGAGGGAAATGTAAACAGATGCGCAAGAATGGCGATGATGCGGCATGGAGCTGGCGCTCCAGCTGAAAGGGCGAGCTTCGCAAATCAAAAGCCCCTGTTCTAGGCTACTCCCAAACAGCACTTTTGTATAAGAATTCAAGTGTAGTAGTACGTTATTATAAGGTTAGGATTATGGCGGCGGGGAGGGGAATGTAAACAGATGCGCCAACGAAAGCGCTTGAAATAATATCCCTAAAGGTAAAAAGTTTGCAAGTATATTTGTGGATTTACACCGCAGGGGGTGGCGACAAAGTTAACAAACTTTGATGTGGGAATCCATGTGAAAACACCCAAATTTCTGCATGACACACCTCGTTGATAAAGGGACGATGTATGGAGGCAGGCTATATGGACGACTTTGGAGGGTAGCAATGGAGAGACAACGTGTTGTGGAGGCTGCTATTATGGAGACAATTAAATTGGATAGTGCCTGTATGTGGCAGTCCCAAACATTTTCAAACAGAGGAGCAGGAGGTGGCCATCCAGTAAAAATGGGGATAGATTGAGTGCCTGATGTGGCACGTACCAAAAATTGTTTCAAACCAGAGGAAGAGTAGGTGGCCCTCAAGTAAAATGGAATAGATTGAGCAGGCCCTGTAGTGGGCCGTCCCAAAAATTGTTTGTTCATCAACCAGAGGAGCAGTAGGGGCCATGAGTAAAATGGAATAGATTGAGTGCCTGTGTGGGCTAAGTCCCCAAAAATGTTTCAAAAGAGGAGCAGGGTAGGTGGCACTACAGTAATAAAATGGGCAAGATGAGTAGCCTTGTATGTGGCCCCAGTCCAAAAGGTTCAAACCCAGAGGAGCAGGTAGGTGGCCCTCCAGTAAAATGGGATAGATGAGTGCTGTAGGGCACGTACCAAAAAGTTTCAAACCAGAGGAGGAAGGTAGGTGGCCCTCCAGTAAAATGGAATAGATTGAGTGCCTGTATGTCGGCCCAGTCAAAAAATTTTCAAACAGAGGAGCAGGTAGTGGCCCTCCAGTAGTAAAATGGATAGATTGAGTGCCTGTAGTGGCAAGTACCAAAAATTGTTAACAGAGAGCAGGAGGTGGCCCTGCAAGTTAAAATGCGAATAGATGAGTTGCCTGTAGTGGCAGTCCCAAAATGTTTTCAACAGAGGAGCAGGTAGGTGGCCTCCAGCTAAAAATGGTAGATGAGTTGCCTGTATGGTGCAGTCCAAAAAAAAAATCTTCACAACAGAGGAGCAGGTAGGTGGCCCTCCAGTAACATGAATAGATTGAGTGCCTCGTATGGGCGTCCTCCAAAAATTGTTCAACAGAGGAGCGCAGAAGGAGCAGGTTAGGTGGCACTGCAGTTTAAAATGGAATAGATTGAGTGCCTGTATGTGGCAGTCCCAAATTTTCAAACCAGAGGAGCAGGTCGGTGCCCTCCAGTAAATGGAATAGGGAGTGCCTGTATGTGGAGTCCAAAAATTCTTCAAACCAGAGGAGCAGGTAGGTGGGCCATCCGTAAAGGAATAGATTGAGTGCCTGTAGTGGCAGTCCCAAAAATTCTTCAAACCAGAGGAGCAGGTAGTTGGCCCTCCAGATAAAATGGAATAGATTGAGTGCCTGTATGTGGCCAGTACCAAAAATTCTTCAAACCAGAGGAGCGGTAGGGGCCCTCCAGTAAAAGGAATAGATTGAGTGCCTGTATGTGGCAGTCACAAAAAAAAAAAAAAAAATTGTTCAAAACCAGAGGACGGGAGGTGGCCCCTCCAGAAAAATGGAAAATAGTTGGTGCATGATGTGGCACTCACAAAAATTGTTGCAACACAGCGGACCGGGTAGATAGGTGGCCCTCCAGAAAAATTAAATGCAGAAGTATAGCAAGAGGCCGTGGGCCGTAAAAAATAGCCCGTTCCTCTGCCTTTATGTACAGAGAGGAGGAGAAGGAGGAAAATGAGGAGGAGGAGGAGGAGGAGTGGCCATAAGTATTCAGGTTGAGCTTCCTTCAACGGGTGGAGATTGGGAAATTCTGGAAATCCAGCCTTATTTCATTTAATAAGACGTCAGCCGTCAGACGCTGTCAGTCGAAAGCTGTACGCTTTATCGGTTGATGACTGCCACCAGTGCACTGAAAAAACGCTCGGACCACAAGAAGGCATGAGGCAGGGAGGCAAGAAAACCACAAGGCCGTACAGAGAATCAGTTCGTGTGCCAAGCCCAGCTTTGAAACCAAAAAGTAGTTGTAGGGACGCGTGTGTGAATAATTTAGGACGAGGGTATGGTACAGATACGTTACTCCTACCACTTGCTGTATGTAAAGATCAGCAATACATTGCCGAGCGGGGGGAAGGTGAAAGTGTCTTGATGGCGGGGGACATAAAGGCGCAACAAGCCGTGTTTAAAGACGCTACAAGGTTGCAAGTGCTGCGAAAAGTTGCATGCTGACGCTCTCCCGCGCTACTGTCCCGCAGAATACGCACTCTGCCGCTAGAGCGGTCGAAGGGAAATACTGTTCAGGGTGACAAGTGGCCATGATGGTATTAATGCCATTCTCAAACTAGTCTCTTGCAGGGATAGAGTGGCAAGATTTGCTTGTTACGTGGGTCAGGAGAGTGAAACACCAAGTAAATCGGTGATGGATTAAATTTTTGAATAACGGGAGGGTCAGGGATAGGAGCTTAGCATGAAATCTGCCATATGGCCAGATCAGTCCAACGAGTAAGATTACCCCCTACTGGCTGAATGTCCATTGCATCATCCTCAACTCTCCAACTCCGCTGTATTCTGCCCTTACCACGAGTGAACACAGTGAGGACCAACCATGGTCCCTCTTGGGTCTCGCCAACAATGGATAAGAGTTTCGCCTCAGAATATCCACAAACATACTCATATGGCATTGCGAAAACCAGACCTCAGGGTCGCTTGGGCTATAACAAGGGAATTGTTTCCCCGTCTGTGACGAGCGAAGCTTAGATTCAGCTGACAGACGAGTTTTTCACGGCACGAAGCGGGAGGGAGGCTGATGTGGCGACGCACTGACCATCTTGTGATCCTCAAAGGTACTAAGCTGACAGAGATATCAGACCCGTCCATCCTATTGTGACTTGAGGAGCTGACTGACCTGACTACCATGTTCTGGGGAATTGACATTGGCCAGTCTTACATCGTTGAGCTGGTAAACTCTAGAAAATGGTCAGTGTTGAATTCCACTATGTGGGCAGTTAGACAAACAGTCGGTGAGGGGCAGTTGGAGGAGGCGGCGATGCATGAAGAGGGGAAGCAGCACTGGGTTGGACTTCCTGAATGTAGTATTGAAATGAAGAATGCTACGTTATCCTTGTAGCATGAATCCAGCAGGGTGGCCACTGAGTATTCTGAACTGTTGATTGTCTTGTCAACTCAGGTATCATTGCACAGGCACTGCAGCATGTATCGGCTCATGTGGGCAAGTACCCCAAAGGCCCACTCTTTTCAGCTTATGCAAAGTTGAAATCCACTGAATTCAGGCCACACACTTAAAGCATCAGCTCAGAGTTGTCTGTGTAATTGGTCAGGTACTTTTACACCGTACACCACCAATTTTGCACAAGCAAGGGATTGCATCAATCACCTGTTTAGGCCATGTCGTCTACAGGTTCTAGTCGTTGTAGCACACCATCTTTCGGCTGAGATCAGTGGTTAGCTTGAACCACTTCATCTGTCTGCTCTGGAACCCAACTCCACAGAACCTGGGGCTGGTCAGGCTTTTGGGCAAACAGATAAAGTTTCAGCACGGCCTCTGCCTTGAGCCACAGTGTCCTCTTGCCTTGGGCCCAGACAACCCCTAGATTAACCTGATTGGGTGGTTAGCAGATGTACCATCCCTGTCCTTAAAGACAGTGTTCTGTTCACAAGACTGGCACACAGCAAGCAATCCTTGAAACTTCAGACTTGTGAGTTTAACTTCTGTTGTGGTTGAAAATATTTAAGGGAAAGAGATGCTATGGCTGGAATCTCACTGTACATGACCTTATACCCAGATCAGCATGGGTTTATGAGGACTGTCCTGTCAGAAACTCTGAGCTGTTAATAAGGAGCAGGTAAGTTTCTAACACTGTGTGAGAGATATATTCTCTACTATGGACAGCCATTTTGGACAAGTGGAGACCATATGTATTAGTGGGGGGGTTTGATGACTACTGTCGCCAGTATGGTAAAATGTCTATTCATTTCATGATTCAAACAGTTTGTTTAATCTGCTGAGAGACAGTTCTGTCCTTGACTCTTGTCCTATATTTTTGCTTAGCACCTGCTTATCCTAGGTGGTTTGGCCTCACGCGAGGAGCTCTTGAGTCTCTTCTCAGGACTTTTTAGTAAAACATTCTGTCTTCCTGGACACAGTGAGAGAATAATAATAATATATTCAGTGTGAGAAATATATGTAAAGTTCATCTGCATTTTTTGGGAAATTGAATTTATGGGGAATATTTAGAGCTGGCTGATAGCATTGCAATATACAGCAGGCCGCACCCCTACTTAGAACACTCGACGTTACAATGAACCCTATTTACAAACGGAAACTCTGGATTTGGAACCTCAGTAGACTTTAGTCCTAGGCTACAATGATCAGCTGTAACAGTTTATCACAGGGCTGGGTTGGTGATTTACCCTCCTCATGCTACTATCTAGCTCCCAATGTTGGTGGGAACTCGGCTAGTAGTGGCTGCACCAAAGTGGTGCTTGTAATTCTCATTTTAGTCTCATGCTCTAGTATTGAAATGAAGAATGCTACGTTATCCTTGTACAGAATCCACGCAGGGTGGCCACTGAGTATTCTGAACTGTTGATTGTCTTGGTCAACTCGGTATCATTGCACAGGCACTGCAGCATGTATCGGCTCAGTGGGCAAGTACCCAAAGGCCCACTCTTTTCAGCTTATGCAAAGTTGAAATCCACTGAATTCAGGCCACACACTTAATGACATCAGCTCAGAGTTGTCTGTGTAATTGGTCAGGTATTTACACCACCAAGTTTGCACAAGGCAAGGGATTTGCATCAACCTGTTTAGGCCCATGTCTCTACAAGGTTCTAGTCGTTGTGAGCACACCATCTTTCCTGGCT
This sequence comes from Engystomops pustulosus, assembly GCA_019512145.1. Classification (NCBI taxonomy): domain Eukaryota; kingdom Metazoa; phylum Chordata; class Amphibia; order Anura; family Leptodactylidae; genus Engystomops; species Engystomops pustulosus. The sequence continues at coordinate 136,990,719 of CM033644.1, forward strand.
GTGAGTTCAGTGGTAGCAACCCTCATCTGTCTGCTCTTGAATCCCAATCCACAGAACCTGGGCTGCTAGGCTTTTGTGGCAAACAGAATAAGTTTCAGCAACGGCCTGCTGCCATGTGAGCCACAGTGTCCTCTTGCTTGGGCCCAGACCAACCCCTAGATTAACCATTGGGTGGTTAAGCAGATGTACCATCCTGTCCTTAAAGACAGGTTCTGTCTCAAAAGACTGGCACACAGCAAGCAATCCTTGAAACTTCAGACTTGTGAGTTTAATTCTGTTGTGGTGAAAATATTTAAGGTGGATGCTATGGCCTGGAGTATCTCACTGTACATGACCTTATAACCCAGATCGGCATGGGTTTATGAGGGACACTGTCCTGTCAGAATACTCTGAAAGCTTTAATAGAGGAGGTAAGTTCTAAACTGGTGTGAGAGATATATTTCTCTATGGACGCCCATTTGGACCAAGTGGAGACCTATTGTTAGTGGGGGGGGTTATGAGACTACTGTCGCCAGTATTGTAAAATGTCTATTCATTTCATGATTCAAACAGATTTTGTTAATCTGCTGAGAGACAGTTCGTCCTTGACTCTTGTCCTATATTTTTGCTTCAGCACGCTTATCCTAGGTTTTTTGGCCTCACGGAGGAGCCATTGAGTCTTCTTCTCAGGACTTTTAGTAAAAACATTCTGTCTTCCTGGAGACAGTGAGAGAAATAATAATAATAATTTCTGTGTGAGAAAATATGTAAAGTTCATCTGCATTTTTTGGAAATTGAATTTATGGGGGATTTAGAGCTGGTGATAGCATTGCAATATACACGCACACCCTACTTAGGAACACTCGACACAATGAACCCTATTTACAAACGGATCTGGATTTGGAAGTCAGTAGACTTTAGTCCTAGGCTACAATGATAGCGTAACAGTTTAGGGCTGTAATACAGTGATTCTATTGATCTAGACACTTTAAATCAATTCAGAGAAAAAAATTTCGATACTGTAAATTACATTTCTTCATCACTAACCTACGCCTACCGGAGTGTGCCTTTCACCGATGAGATTTTTTCTGTTCTTCGGTTTTTTATATGAGGCTGCACCAAAATAAAGGATTGTGATTCGCATTTTCCTAGAGACTGGTGTGTCTTAGGGTGCTGCTCTCATCCATACCGGTAGCCATTTATGGCTAAAAATGGTTAATTTGAAATTCACCTTGCAACTATTAATGACTGTTTTGGTCCGGATAATGATCTTTTACACAGGAACTTGTGACAAGGCTGGGAATTTGTGTATCTGGACTTGCCAAGGCATTGGATCAGTGCCACATAAAAAAGGTTGGTACATAAAATGAACTGCTGGGACTAGGAAAAATCGTGTATTTGAGTTAGTTAATGCTAGCTTAACATGTGGGCCCCCCCTTCTTTTTTAATATTTTATATTAATTGAGCTTAATGAGCTCAATATTGCAGATGATACTAAGTGTAACAGAATAATACCAAGGCTGATAGTATAATATTCAGATGGATTTGTTGAAGTGGAGAGTGGCGGGAAATGGTTGATGAGGTTTATGTAAGATAAATGTAAAGTCTGCACTTGGTTATGAAACAAAAAGTACAATTATGTCTAAACAGTCAATACTTGGTAATTGCAATGAAAGGACACAGGATTGGGGGTATGGTGGATGGTAAAAACTAATTTTAGGGTGCATTTACATCACGGTATTCCCTGCCAGGGAGCATACCACTGATGCGCTGAAGCGGGGAGGGGGTGACCACTCCCCCCTCTCTGATCCCATCAGGGAACCAGCCAGTGCCTGGGTAAGATGGTGTCTACGACGTAACTAACCCCTTACCGTAGGATTACGTCACATGCCGGGTGGGGGTTTAGGAGAGGAGCACGGCCTAAGCCCTCTCATAGCTGGGTACTTGTTTGCTGCTATTGCAAGAAGGAAGGACTAGCGGTAACAACCCGCGATTGGTTGCTCGCACCGATTGCAGGGTTTTTTCCCGACGACCGCCGGCGACGAACGCTTGTCAAAAAGTGGAAGGCATGGCCCACCGGTATCTGCCAAGGCTCGTTGTCCCCGTGATGCTCTCGTTTTCCCCCCTTCCTACAATGTACTGTCAGCACATTGTAATGAATATGCGGAGGAAATACCCATATACTGCCTCGTAGAATGGCGTAGCTTGTAGATCCGTTCCGCCCCAGGGGCACCAGAACCACCTCTGGGGAGAGTTAGCATGGCCACAATGTGGAATGCCATGTTTCATTTTCCTCAACCTCCACCACCAATGGATAAGGCACTTAGTAGCAGGAAGCAGACTGTGACTCACATGGTGGAAGGTTATCTGTAGACTAGTCTCCATGTACTGAAGGATGGGTCCATTCAATTTCTGGGTGGGAAAATTGGACAGGCGACCAGAGCTTGCCCTCTTTGTCCTGGAGTTGCAGTCAGGCACCACAGGTGGTGTCATCACCAACAGGAGGATCTGCCTGTCCACAGCCAAAATGGACATCCGCACATTTATTAAGAGGAACCAGAAATGATATTCCAAGCGACTTGGTTGTGCCAGTGCATTAGTGAGTGGTTAGAGAATCCAATTAAGATTTCAAATTGAAATTGTCAGGTTCCACAGTTGCTGGATTCAATTGATTCAAAATTGAAATGGTCAAATCCTGCATTTTTCTGGAATCCAACCACAGTGAGAAGAAGGGTTCATTGTTTTCCCATAGCTTATTCTAACGCTAAATGCTATTGATGTTATTGAGGTTAAAGGACAACTACCCTCAGATTATCTAATTGGTCCACCTACATGGTGTTCATTGTGACACCACCAGCTCTATCTCCAAAACTCGCCAGGCGGGAGAACAACATTGCCAGCACTGCTTGGCGGTATGCGCAAGATTTTCAGAGAGAGAGATGGTGTCATCACCGGCATTCTGTACACTATGCAGGTTGACCAAGGAGGACCAGGGGAATGAATAAATTCTATAGCAGCAGAGCACAGTGGTGCACTGCACTATATTATAAAGTTATATTTCTACTAAATGTGGCCATTGCCAGTTGTACTTAAAGGAAATCAGTATGGGATGGGGAGATGAGTTGTAATCATCTACCATCAGATAATCTGATGGAAGATGTCCTTTAACCTCAATTACATTAATAACATTTTGTTTTTTATTACTTTTTAAAATAATTATTTCTTTCTTTATTTTTTATGTTATTATTTTAAGTACTTTTCCTAGCCGATTTTTGTCAGGGCAACTAGCCTGTTACAACCACCATTTTTCAGCCCTCTACCCCTTATTACATCCTTTTTACAGCCCTTTATGGGTATTAACATTTGGATACCCATTGACTTCACTGGGTTTTAAATTTCAACCAACCCTCTTAGCAATGTCACCTCAGATGCCCTTTACTGCTAACACTGATTGCTGGTGTTAGACACGGGTGTTTGCTGCATATTGCAACAATCACCCAGACTTTATTGAGAGGGCTCAGCCTGTGAGTCCTGTCCATATTACCCATGAACTATTGCAACGGTTTACATCAAGGGGTTAATGTTTCAACAACATCATTTAAGCTCTATAACATGATTTTGCTGTCAAGAAAGTCATTCAGGCCCCTCTTGAACATTTACAAAGTATCAGCAATCATAACATCATATGGCAGAGTTTCATAGCCTACTCTATATAGACTGCAGGAACTTTTGTAGTAGTGTAGAAGGTTGTATTGTAGGAAAGATGCCACAGGAAGCAGAATATAATTGGGTTACTAATAAGAGAATGGGCCAGATATACTATTTACTATTAATTTTACTATTGAACAAATTTACTATTAATGAAGACCACCCCACAGTCTTCATTAATCTGGCGCACCCTGCATGTTCCGATCCCGCATAAACTGAATGCACTCAGTTTAACGGGTGTGCACCACAATTATGTCATGGCAGCCTTGGGTTTTCCGGATCTTTTGGGGGGATTTTGCCATCTTCTTGCGCTAATAACTTTTTTATACTTTGGTGTGGGTGGTATCAATTTTTTGCGACTTTTGATGACGTTTTCAAAGCTTCCATTTTTCGACTGTACGACCTTCTGATCACTTTTTATAGAATTGTTTATATTTTCCCCAATGAAAAAAAATGCCATTTTCAACTTCAGGCACTATTTTGCGTTACAGGGTTAAACGCAGTGGGAAAAACTGTTATATTTTGATAAATCTGGCATTTTCGGACACGGCGATACTTAACCCTTTAAGGACTTGGCCCTTTTTTTTCATTTCTATTTTTCACTCCCCACAATCAAAAATCTTTAATTTTTTTTTTTTCAAATAAAGAGCTGTGTGGCGGCTTGTTTTCTGCGTGACAAACTGCCCTTCATAGTGATGGTATTTAATATTCTATGTCGTGTACTGGGAAGCTGGAAAAAAAATCCAAATGCAGTGAAATTGATGAAAAAACGCATTTGCGCTGTTTTCTTGTGGGCTTGGATTTTACAGCTTTTACGGTGCACCCCAAATGACATGTCTACTTTATTCTTTGGGTTGTTGTGATTATGGGAATACCAAATTTGTATAGGTTTTTATAATGTTTTCATACATTTACAAAAATGAAAACCTCCTGTACAAATTTTTTTTTTTCCAGATTTTCCCATCTCTAGATATTTTACCAGAGAGCAGGATCAGACTAAAGGGGCTGCTGGCTATATACTGGGAGGCAGGGGCTGCTGGCTATATACTTGGGTGCCTGGGCTGCTGGACATGAGAGGCATGGGCTGGCTGTTTATATACTGGGAGCAAGGGGTTTCTGGCTGTATACTGGGGGCATGAGTTGGCATGTTAAATGCTCTGCTTATACTTGGGTCCGTTTATACTCGAGTATATACAGTATGTTTTAGCATACAATAATTGGAGGTAGTGGGTACAAATAAATCTCACAGTTCAACTCTTCCTCCCTTTGTTCATTTGATCAAAGAACTCTGCACAGTGCATAGACAGTTTTTTTAGTATATACTTCTTTATAACATGAGGCCTGTTGCAACCCTTATCATTTTTCCCCTTGTGTGTGTTAATAAATATTTTTATATAATTAGATTATTTTACAACAATAACTGATGACACATTTCATTTTAAATCAAATAATGGGGCACATTTACTAAGGGTCCGAAACGCGTTTTTCCGACGGGTTTCCCAAATTTTTTCGATTTGCGCTGAATTGCCCCGGGATTTTGGCGCACGCAACCGGATTGTGGCGCATCGGCGCCGGCTTTCACGCGGGTGTGGCCATCGGAAAACCCAACGGATTCAGAAAAACTGCGGAATTTATTAAAAAAAAGTGTCACAAGAATATTACTCACATACACTGGAACGAAGCAGGTGAACTCCGGCAAACCTCAGCGGACCTCGGCGCAGCAGCGACACGTGGTGGACATCGGGCGCAGGACCTTAGTGAATCGCTGGAAGACCCGAATCCTCGTCGGAGAGCGCGCCGCTGGATCGCGACAGGACCGAGTAAGTAAATGTGCCCCATTGTATTCAAATTATCTTTTATTTCCAAATTCATCCCTTTTTTTACCAAATATGGAATAAGCTATGTGGACTGTAAAATGCATTTCGATTAACTGTTCTTCATGGGAATGTGTATTATACAAGTTTATACTTTTAGATAATCCACACTTCAATAAATGTATTTATTTAGAAAACCAAATGTCATATTTAAAGATTGCTTTGTTTTTTGGGAAAGCATAGCTGAATATTCTGGCTGTTGGAGTTTAGCCAAATCTAGTTTCATGGGAACTTTTATAGAGTATGATCAAAGTTCCTCATCAGCTTATTTTTTTGATCTGTCCCAATGTAACCTTTATGTAGTCTAAATAAATTTTAATATGTTATTCATAAAACGATTAAAATTTTAAACCTATTTTTTAAGTAATAAACAGAGATTATTATGCTTAACATCAAAGCATGGGTTTACTGTTATCTGACCTACATATCAGATACTATGTGGGTGTTTAGTCTTTTTTCTGTATGAATTCAAGAATTCAGCTAGTCTTGCACAAAGGTAAGAAATACCAGCTGCATGACTCCAGAAATTCATAGTATACCTGTGAACAATACGTTAATTATAAAGCTCTTTGTGACTGCAAGAGTCATCGTTTTGCCAAATCCACATTCTTCCGCTTCCTGTAAGAATCCCTGTCGCACATCTTTAACTGTGTGAGAGGGAAAAAGATCAACCAGCTGGACATATAAAGGATCAGAAGTTGACATTCTTCATTTAAGATGATTTTGAATACCTGCCAAAGAAAATGAACAGGGAGCAGATGATGATAACTGAATGAAGAGAGCAAGACATAATATTGAAGTGAAGGATCTGAAAGAGGAAACTACAGTCAACAATAGCATGACTATTCTGCTATTAAATCTCAGCATGCCTGTTCCCTCCTGCTCCTAGAACATGAGGGTAATGGTTGCTACATGTACTTACCTGTTCTTGGTCCCACTGGCTGTCTTTCAGAAGTCAAATGGTTGTCACATCATAAAAGAAAAGGCAGAGTGCAAGGGCTTTTTAAATTTCTCCCTCACTATTAAGGTACGTTCAGGAAATTTTTATGACTGTCAAAACTTTTAGCAACTTAACAGCTGCTGTGCTATTTGTACCATCCTTGTTTTGCAGGAGATGAACAGTCATAAGTATAGAATTCTGATATACAGCCATCATTTTAAGACTCTCAATGTAAGTTTACAGTTGTATTTTGTGATCATGTACTAAATGTTTCACATGTGTGAAATACCAGGGCACATCAAGACTCTTCTAGATAAGTTTATTAAATTAGTACTTAAATGCAACAATGCTTTAAAAGATAACACACATTTGTCTTTCATGGCAGCTCTGTTGTATGAAATTTATGAGATTTATATATTGAAATGGCATTTAGTAATACACATCAGCCCTGCATTATTTTCAGGAAGAGTATACTTCTAAAAATATGGTTGCTCTTTATACCAAAGGGTGGACTAGAATCTGCATCTTGCCAAACTGAAAATCAATTCAACTTTCTATTGTTGCAAACACTTTCATAGACAAGTATTCCAAATAGCTAAAATGTAAATATTATTGTCTAATGCTAGAAAATAAGACAGGGTCTTATATTACTTTTTACTCTTTACATGGGTTATGGCTTATTTTCAGGGGATGTATTTTTTGCCATGAACAAAAATTCACATATTTTTTGAACAAAAATTAATCAACATTTATTCAAATATAATCATATTTTCATATTTTGGAACTTCTTCAAAACTTTCACTGTAATTTCTTGAGTCTTTGGCCACAATTTATCATGCTTAGCAATGACACTTTCTTTACATGAGCTAATCTGTGTCCATGTAGCTGCTTGTAGCACATTGCATAAGTCAACTCCCTCCTCCTCCTCATTCTCAGCTGACAACCTGGAGGGGGGGGGGGGGGTAGATTGGAAACTATGACTTCAACAGAGAATATCTCCAGTTCTATGGCACCTAGAAGCTCAATTTTGTAATATTAATATAGGTGCCATGGTTCAGAAGATACAGTCATTTGTAACTAGGGCTTATTTTCTGGGTGGGGCTTCAGTCCTACTTGGTAAAAGCAGTAGTACAGTCAAAACAAACTTAACTTTCAATTAAATTGCATAAATCAATAGATGATGCAGATGATAATAGTAAACTTTGTAACCTGCTTTATTAGAGAAGAATATTCCTGTGTCTCGTCCCCACCCTTTTCGTTTGTGTAAATCAGTTTTCTGTCCCTTATACAACAAACAGAACCTGATTAAGTGTGTAATGATATGAACAGTATCTGGATAGTTTAAATCATCAGAAGAAATATTCTGTAGTTATGAAAATAATAAATCATTAGCCTCCTTAACTGTCTGAGGGGGACAGATCTCAGAACGTATTCAGATACACTGATCACTGCAGAAGGAAGAGAAGAAACAAGGCACAGAGAGGCAGATTTACTTAAAGGGGTTGGCCACTCTTTTACAAATGTTGCCACTTACTTAATTGCTTATTGCAGACACTCTGTGGATCTTTGTTTACATGTCTAAGCACAGATGAATAGGAGGGGTTGAAGCAGGAGAGTTATAACTCCTCTTGCTCTCCTCTCTCCCTGTGTCTGTTAGTAAGATGGACTGTGAGAAAGAGGCACAGTGACGCCATTAGGACGGACCAAAAGGAGTGAGAAGATAGATAGATAAAAACTAATAACACAACAAAAGAAATACACATACACACACAAATAAAATATGATTACATAGGAACAAGAACAAAAAGTATTAGGCCATTATCATCTGGTGCCATGTTTGTCAATAAACAAGGTAATGGCAGATGGCAGGAACGAACACTTGGATCTTTCACTACTGATTCTCGGTAAGCAATACCGCCCACTAAATTCACTTATTTCTAAATTTAGTGGATGTAGGGAGTTCCCTGAGATAGACATACATTTTACCAATAATCTATTAAAAAAACAGCATTTAAACTCTCCATAGCAAAAACAATAAACTAGCCCACACGATTTTTCAATTTCATCTCTATCTTCCTGCTTGAAGCTAGCACCAGAATAGACTAATCCATAGAAAATACAACTACTGCTGTGCTATAGAAAAGCAGCTTGCTGCATACAATAAAAAATCACAGTATATGCAGTAGAAAAACCCCCGATCAGCGGCAGATATATCAATGGATATTTCCACCGTGGAGCGGGAAGGGGTTAACAGTTTAAACTGACTAAAATAATAATTCATTAACCATAATTTAATTGAACAAACTGATGTGAACGTCAGTGAAACGTTATCTGAACTAGCAGGGTATTATTCACATGCAGAAGCTTTGTTTAAGAACAAATTAACCCCTTCAAGCTCTTCAACGGATATATCCACTGGAGAGCTATGAAGGGTGTATGAAGAAGGCTCATGGGCTGAGCCCTGTTCATACAGAGATGAACACCTGCGGTTGGTGCTTGGTGTGCATCGGTGTGGCCATCTTTATTGAGATTGCTGCTCCCCCAAACGTCATCAGGGTGCGGCGATCGGTTGCTATGACAGCCTCGGGTCTTCATCAGATCCGAGGCTGCATGGTTTCTGAAGATTTGTTATAATGGCTCATTGTAATGCATCCTATTTAAAAATGCCATATACTGCAATAGTAGTATTGCAGTATATTGTAGGAACAATCAGACCATCGAGGGTTAAAGTACCCCAGAGGGTCTAAGAAATAGTGAAAAAAAAAGTTATACATTTTTTAAAAATGAATAAAATATAAAAAATTCAGATCAACCCCTTTCCCTAAAACTGATATAAAACAAAATAAACAGTAAAAAACACAAACACATTAGGTATCGCCTTGTCCCAAATTGCCCAATCTATCAAAATATAAAAATGGTTATTCCTGATGGGGAACCACATAACGGAAAATGGCGCCCAAATGTTCGAAACGCGACTTCTACACCTTTTTACATCACATGAAAAATGGAATAAAAAGTGATCAAAATGTCGTACAGTCCTCAAAATATTAGCAATGAAACCATCAGCTCATTTTGTAAAGAATTACACCTCACATAGCTCCGTACACCAAAGTAATTGGTCAGAAGATAGCAAAAAATTTTTTTACTTTTTTGCTCACATTCGTTTAATTTTTGAAAATGTATTAAAACGCAATAAAACCTATATAAATTTGTTATCACTGTGATCGTACCGAACCAAAGAATAAAGGAGTGGTGTCATTTGGAGCGCACATTGAAAGTCATAAAAACTGAGCCCACAAGAAAGTGACACAAATGTGTTTCTTTCCAAATTTTTCCACATTTGGAATTTTAAATAATAAAGTGGAATAATAAATTCACAGAGAAGTAAAATTTGTTACAAAGGTGGAGAGTGAGAAATGAGCGAAAAAACACTGCATCCTTAAGGGATTAAAAATATTCTTCCATGCTCAGGATTTTGATTGTTTTGTTGACATGCACATGTATTTCTACATGATCCATTTCAATTGATAGGACAGTCACAGGAGTCTCTACAACAGATCTGCCATGTGTAAATATACCCATATACATCTATGCAAAAAGTATCGAAGTGAACACACACATTATTGAGCTTTCTAAAAGAAAACACACATTGCTCATTTTTATGCTTACTTTTGACAGAAAACAGAAAAAATATGTCTTTTGAAAAAGGTTATGGGATTTTTTGAAAAAATAAATTCAAATGTACATACAACGAAAGTGCTCGAAGAGAAGATTTCTGCTTTTGAAAGATTTCTGCTTTTGAAAAACCACTAAAAAATGTACTGATACGTGCTTAAAAGGTGTAGTCTAAAATAGTTTGTTTATGGGTTAGTATTTAACCAAAACTGTGAAATGTGGTTTAGCTCAATGGGCAATCAGGAAGAATAAAGGGTACAATAGACCATATAACAAGCTGAAGTGCGTACATTTTAACAATGACTTAGTCTCATTTGCACTGTGCACTATTAGTCCTAATTAATAAATCTTTCCCTTCTTTCCTATTTCATTATTGATCTGTGTAATTGTTTTTAAAAACACTCGATGGTTTCTATAAATAAAAAAAAGGGATTATAAAGCTGTTTTAGACCTTAGTGAGGAGGCTATGTACAGGTAAAGCTGAGCTGGTGACTGTATAAAGGTAAAAATGGTGGTTGCAGGCCTGCTCCATATTGTTGAGATTGTCATCAGAAGGACCTCCATTGGGTGGCAACCTGTTTTGACAGGCCTTGCGCCTCTCCTGGGCTGTAAAAAATAGAATCCAGACCAAATAATCTAGACAACACATATTCCAGTGAAAATTAACCAGTACCGACATGTGACGTAAGAGTACGTCACATGTCGTGGTCCCGGTGCATTGAGAGGCTCGCGGGCCCGAGCCCGCTCCTATACCGGTAAGTCTTTGCTGCAAGGGCCGCATCTGCCATGAGGCGAGTTGAGCATCTCGCATCAGGCGGCGTGCCTCCTGCTCAACAAGGGGGCGGCACCGTGCTCCAAAACGCCGGACGGGACCGCGGTGAAGCCCTCAGTCCGGCACCGTTCTGGCACCTTGCGCCCGCCCACAGCCGCCACCTTGCGCCACCCCCGCAGGCAATGGTTCCGCCCACTGCATAAAAACTCCCGCATGCCGGACGGCCAGCGACCAATTCCAGCCGGGGACACCGTTCTCCCAGCCGGACAATGTGCTCCCGCCTCCGACTACCCGATACCTCCGCTCCCGTGTCAGCCCCGCTCCGTCCGAGTCAGCCCCGCTCCAGCTCCTTGTTCAGCCCCCGCTCCGCTCCCTTGTCCAGCCCCTGCCTCCGCTCCCGGTTCAGCCCCACTTTAAGCATCCCTGTCTAGCCCCGCTCTGCTCCCTTTGTCAGCCCACGCTCCACTCACCTTGTCAGCCCATGCTGGCCGCTCCCTGATCGCCCTGCCCGCTACCTGGTCAGTCCCCCGCTCCCGCTACCTGAGCCACGCTCTGCTCTTGTCGCCCTCAGCTCATGCTCCCCTTGTCAGCCCACGCTCCGCCTCCTTGTCAGCCGCTACGCTGACCGTGTAAGCCCCTGCTCGCTCCCTTGTCAGCCCGACTCCGCTCATGTTCCCTCCCCTTTATTACCACTCCAGGCTCTCGGCTCACTGCTCCGACGGCACCAAACTCAAGCTCCGGTTGCTCCCCTAGCACCCCCCCTTCATCGGACCACCGGATGGATATCGATTTGTCCTACCAGCTACCGGCTTACCAAACGCTGACACCGCCGCTTGCTGTATGCATTTTATACTAAATGAGGTATATGTATCCATTTTATACTTACATGGCGGATGCTGTACTGCATTTTATACTACATGGCGATATGCTGTATGCATTCCCTATACTAATACCTTTTTCTAATGGTGGCACGCTGCTATGCAATTTTATACTGCAGGCGTGTACGCCTGTATGCTTTTATACTATGCGCACGCTGTATGACATTTGCATTGCTGTATTTTTACACCAAAACCAATATGATAGGATCTGGTTCCGGACACTCCCTAATGATATTCGCAAGATGTGCTCCGGGGCGGGGGGCGGCCTCTAATGGGTCCGCCTCAGGCAGCAGACAGCCTAGGTACACCCACGTTTGCTGCTACTATGCAGCAATAGGCTTACTGGTTAACACTCCGCGATTGCGTGCCATCTTTCTGAGGGTCGATCAGTCGTTCCCTCTACCTGCTTGTATGTTCTATTGCGTCAGTGACGATTACGGCCGGCGTAGTATCCTTCTATCGTCATTGGTCTCGTGTCGTATCATCATGTGACGACTATTATGAGTTCACACTATGTTACTAATGTAACGATTAATGTGTACCTGCTACAATACTTTGACCTTGATGGTGACTGCATGTCATAGCTCGCCAGGTGCTCGGGGCTATAGGACTTTTTTCTCCCTTGTATGTCTGGAGTTTGAGGTAGGTCGTAGTGCTACGACACCTCTTTATTGGCGATTTATATAGTACCTCAGAATAGTAAATATGAGTCAAAGGAGATTAGTAAAAAATTAAAAATATAGATCAAATTAATAGTAAAAACTGATAAAGAATGAAACATTATAATAAAAAAACAACTCTCTAATATCAATTATCCTAAACTCACCAACCCCTTTTTCCTCTTTATTTCGTCAACTGTTGATTTCTCTCATATTTAATGTTATATAATTATTTAACAGTAAACATCATACAACATTAGGAATCGCCGTGTTTGCATTAATATCCCCCCCCCACCCGCCCCTTCCCCTTTTCCCTCGATTCTGATCAAATATTATGTCCGAGAACGGTTTTTCCACTGCGTTTGTTTTTTCCTTTCCTTGTGGGTAGATTTCGCACGTGATGTGAAAAACCGTAATATCCCCTATTCTGTAATCTGTGGAAAAGAAAATCGTTATGCCAAAATCGTCGAGGTACACGGCGCTTATGAATAGGGAGTTATATTTAGGATCGATAGGCACACTTTCTTCGCAGACACGGTTCGTCTGGTGTCGAGAGAATTACTCTGCCCCCCCGCACGTTTTATTTGTACTTTGGTCGATATTGTTTCACATGGCGTTGTAATTCTAACTTAGATCTCCCAGATAAGACTTAGCTTTCGAGAGAATGGCACCTTTTTGTTGCCATTTTTTCTTCCTCCTTTTAAAAAATTATCCATTTTTTCATATTAATTATCATTCTACTTATACAATATGTTGATCAAAAGGTCACACAGTCCTCCTAAATGATAACACTTAAACATCATCAAAATCCGCAAAAAACGACACCACCCACAAATCCATACACCAAAGTATAAAAAAGTTAAGCCCCAGAAGATGGCAAATCCCCCAAAAAATTTGTACAGGTTTAATTTTTTAAATGTATGAAAATATTTATAAAACCTATATAAATTTGTAATCCCCGTAATCGTACGACCCAAAAATAAAGTAGACATGTCATTTGGGCGTACAGTGAAATCGTAAATTAAGCCGCAAGAATACGGCACAAATGCGTTTTTTACCATTTCACTGCTTGGAAATTTTTTCCCGCTTCCAGTACACAATGGAATATAAATACACATTTTGAGGTATAATTGGTTAGGCAGAAAATAAGCCATCACACAGTCGGTACATGGAAAATAAAAAAATTAAGATTTTTGAATGTGGGGAGTGAAAAATTAAAAACGCAAAAAATGAAAAAGGGCTGCGGCGGGAGGGGGAAGGTTAAGACTGTGCAAAAACTGTGTTTTAAATGCAGATAGATTTATGTAATAGTGTGGGCCTTTGTCAAACACAGTATGAATGGAAGATGCTGTATGAGAGTGCTATCCACGCTGTACATGCTATAGCATGTGATAGCACACTCATACGGCCTTCATTCATACTGTTTGACAAGGCCAGTGGGCCGAAATGTCCACATATTACAATAAAATCGTGGTGCACAGTCTTTAATTTTTCACAGCAGTCTGAGGGGTTGGATTCCGAGACTGTAGCACACCGTATCAAGAAGTGTTGACCACTTACTACAATAACAAATATTCTAGATCAAACATTAATAATAATATTACAGACTTGCTTGTGATGCTCCAACTGATGTTGCATCCTGATATGAGTTGAATGTGACCAACTTGAGGACTGAGCATTGATGACCTCATCCCAGGCCCTGTTGTCATTAGAAAGTTGCCAATGTTATCAATAAGTAGAGGTCTGTGATGATGTAATTAGGTAAATAAAATAAGAATATGATTACAAAAAACTATCCTTGACAGTTAGGTCAGATTTCTTAAACTTTGTGCGCCTTTGAAAACAGGCAATCATCTCAGAATTTACAGGAGAACCGTTATAATGTATTTTATTTTGGATACTAATGTACGAAGCACTCATTGTAACTATTAGAAATATGAGGGAAGATGATTGCTGCTGGTGGTGTGCAAGATTCTTCGGGCTTCAGATTGTGTACCCCTATACTAGAATTTAAATGTCTTGAGATTTTAAAACTCCCAACTGCTTCAACATTTCACCTCTGGTGGGCCTTGATGACTACTAGCATATGTAATAGGCATGACAGGCCGGTAAAGGGAGCATGGTGGCAAATGTGTCAGTGATATCAACAGCATTCATTAACCGATAGTTGGAATATCAGTAAGAATACTACAGTAAAATGGGACAATAAAAAAACAGAAATAAGCCCTGTACAATCAAGAAAGGCCGGTGCTTAAGGGTCTGAGAAATCTTGGTACTTCTATTGTTGTTCTGCCAGATATGACCCATAATATATTATTATTTTACTGTATATATAAACTGGAGTAGCATAACATCTTGAAATAAGCTCCAAACCAAAAGTAAATGTTGAGTGGTTGTTTGATGGTGAATTCTGCATCCTGCCCTGATTGAGTCCACACAGCATACGTAATATCTGACTGCTTCTGTGATTTCATTCTCAATTTATGGTGGAGCAAGTCCGGTATAAGGACCAAAAATATTACTTTGTATCATAAATAAACACTCACAGCATCTAGTACAAGTGATGGGCAACCTTTGAGCTGGTGTGTCAAATATTGCCAAAAAACGAGATAACGTGGGTGGTGGTCACCTGAGAAAAAAAAATAATTTTGTGAATTAGAGTTTAAATAACAAATACGTATACAGGCAGTCACCTACTTGAAAAGGACACCCAACTTACAGGACACCCTAGTTACAGACAGACACTGTGACTCTGGTGATAAGCCTTCTTGGATGTTACATAGTCGATCCAGATTACAAAATCAGCTGTAAGGTGTCGGTAATGAAGCTTATGATAATCTTGATCCCATTACAGCAAAAATGTTTTTTTTAAAACTCCTGTCAACTGGGGCCAAATTTTTTTTTTGTCTGGTATCTACAATTATAAAATATACGTTTCGATTACAATTTACAAATTCACTTAAGAACCAAAACACTCCGGACCCTATCTGTACGTAAACCCGGGGACTGCCTGTAGTTCTTTAACTTACCTGCCTTAGTGGACTTCTGGTTAATCTGAAGAGTGGTTTTCTTTGGTTGGCTTGCTGTTATTTAACTGTGTGGGGTTGCATGAACTAAGAAAGTGAGGGGGAGGGGATTTTCCGGATGGCGAACTATGGCCAGTCCAGCAACAGTAGTTTTAAGGGCAATTTGTGTCATGAGGTGCCCCCCCCAAAGAGGTAATCACAGCCCAGCCCGGCAGAGCTCAACCAATAAATTAACTTACCCTAACTGGCACCAGGCTCCACGACACCAAGAACCTCCATTACTCCTCTTCAGCCCGCCTCAGTTCCTGTGTTAGATGTTCCCGCGCAGGCACAGCATAGGTTGCGTCTTTGCGAGCTGGGGTGTCTGTTCTCCACGCTCCACTCTCAGCGTCATTTGCGCGGGCCTTTGCAGAGCAGGACGGTAGGACAAGGAGCGCGCTGCGATCTCTCTGACTGAGTGCCAGCCGCCGCTGCAGACCAACATCGCAACCGACCGAGCCGAACCGGCCCCAGACAAAGACAACTGAACACAGCAATTTTTCTCCAGCAGCCGTGTGTCAATGAAAATGGCATACGTGTTGTCGTGCGACACGGTGTCATAGGTTGGCCCATCATCGATCAGTATTCTAGGTACTTAATGATGAATTTATGTTTTAAGGCCTTCTTTGGGGGGAAAGGGGAACACTTTTTGTGAATTGCCAGGCTGGGTAAACTTAGAAATAGAAACTATAATGGTACTGGTACATTTAAAGGGGTATTTAAAGGGGGAAAATATTCTTAAAAATACTCAGGATAACAAAATAACACACTGTAATTCAATGCTATTAACAAAAATACAACATTCAGTGGATCCAACTGTAAATCTTCTGACTATGGTAGGACAATTGGTCTTAGCTTATCTTGCATTGTAGAAGAAGGAGGAGAGGTAGAAGGCAGACAGGACTACAGACATAGGCTTCTGGTTCAGTGAGCTCTACAGCAGCGTGGAGAGGACACAGCTGCTTTATAAACAGGATAAGCTGCTGATCCCAGTGGAGGGGATGACAAAGCAGTGCTATTGATTAGATTGAGGCAGCAGAGCTGAGCGTGTTGTGTCTTATATCCTTCTATACCTGATCTGTCTCATCTTCTTTTTATGTGTCAGATAGTAGTAGACTGTTCATAAGCTAAATGAAAGTGTAGATAAACCCTGTACCCTGATAATCTAAACTCATTTTCAGCACACAGCATTTCATAGCACATAGGAATCATGAAAGTGTCTGTTTATACACCTGGAATTTTACACTGACCATAACTGAGTTATAGAAGTTTAACCAGCAATTAAATGGAGTAAAATTGCAAAGTAAGGGGTCTCAAAATTACTTTATGTGTTAAATAAACTAGTGGATTCAAAATTGAGAATTTTTTTATGGGAAAACCCTTAAAGGAAAACCTACATTAGCATGGTAGGGGTAAGCTGTAAGTACGAGCGCCAGCTCAGGGAGAGCTGGTTGCGGTACTTACTTTCGTTAGTGTATGAACCGCGGTATCGTGGTTTTAACACTTTTTAAACTTTAGAGCAGAAGAGGCTTGGCGCTGCGTGCGCACGATAGTGCACGCGCCTACATAGGATATAGCGGAGATTGTGCGAGCAGCGCGCGCAGGTCGGCTTTACAGTTTAAAAAGTGTTAAAAAGCGATACCGTGAAAGTACGGCACCAGCTCACCCTGAGCTGGTGCTCGGTACTTACAGCTTACCCTGCCATTCTAAATGGTAGGTTTCCTTTAAGTAGTCCATGAAGAAGATGTCACAAGAAAAGAGAAACAATATTTCCCAAATCAAACACAGTCTTGTGGACAAGAAAATTGCCCACTGCATCATATGAGTGACATGACAGTTGGAAGAATATGAAATGAAATCTTTCCCTACTGCAAGGAACAAGAGGTGGATGTTCAGGTAAAATATTTTAGTCAACACATCAGTTGAAAATAGGTGGCTTCGACTGACAAAAGTCATAGACTGGGGTCTAAAAAAAATATATATTGGGATCTAAAAAAAAACCAAAATTCTAAAGAACAGCGGCTATTTAGAATAAAAATCTTTTTAAACTCAAGATACTATTTGGAAAGCGCTATGATTAATGTGTGGAAGACATTCTTCTGAACTGAATCTTTACACTCTTATTATTGAATAGGTGGGTGTGTTCTCTCTATCTCTGCTTGATAGGTGCTGGTACTTGATTTCTTTTTTATAACTTGTTGAAGTTTATAAAAAAAAAATCATAAATAATCATAAATAAATAAATCCTTGTATTTCTTTTTTATTTAGAAGAATGCAAAACAATCAGACAATAAATGCCATGATGAGGGTAATGTAACAACGTCCAGTAATAAAAAAAAAGGTTTTAGTAGTAAAGTCTCATATGTCATTCTCTTTTAACATAATCTTGGCTAAGGAAAATGGAGAGTATAGAAGAGTTATATTAAGGACATATTAATTGCTACTGGTTTTATTTCCTAGTAGTTTTATACAGAAGTCACTATTCATATGGTTAAGAACTTACAGAGTAAGGCTGCAATTCACGTGAAATTGTTGGGGACATACGAGAACCAATGGCACCCGGGTGCAGAGTACAGTGCGCCACAAACATGAGCTACTCAAGTAACAGGCTCTATCTTTGGTCATAAGGAACAGAACGTGCAAGAGTTGGTTTCTGTGGAGGAGGACATATGTACCAATGTGCAAGGTAGCCTAACCTATATAATAATATGGGATGTGGAAAAGGAATTAATTGGTGGGGTGTGTATAAACAGTGAGGTTAGTTAAATAGAGAAGTGAGATCAGGTAAGATTGTAACTAAGTTTCTAAGGCACGTTTGGAACTTGGAAACTGGATATTAGTGCCCATATAGGGCATTCAAGGGTCAGGAGAAGTCCCGGTGGGAGGAGTTGGAGGGTTTGATAAAGGAAAAAATAATCTTAAATGGTGGATAAGTGCCCGAGTAGGGCATTGATCGAAGCAGGCGAGAGGTGATGATCCAGACTTGGAGAGATTTGTGGATGAGGGTTGATTAGTTTTAAATGTATTGGTCATGGGCAAAAAACTGAAGCTTCTGTGTAGTGTCTGGATTGATAGAAGAGTTTTTTGTCACGGCAAAGACATTCAAGTCACATATCAAGACACTTAGAAGGCAGTAATCACTTGAGCTCTCCATAGATTGTAATTACAGTAGATGGAAGGTAGGATGAAAGTTAGCGGAAGTCCAGAAAAGAGATCTGGCCAACCATTATAAATGTCTAAGAAATATTTCAGCACTGTAATACTTTTCTTTCATTACTGTGTTTCTCAACAATTATAAATGATGCAGCTATATGTTTTATGCAAAGTGTACAAAACTACAGCACAAATATGGTTTTAAATCAAACACAAAATAACCAACATTGCCAAGAAAGCTATTAAAAAAAAGCAAACACAATAAGGTAGCGTCTTCCAATTTACCTCTACACTAACTTAAAGATACAAATGTAACAGTAATATAAAAATGTTTGCCTAACTATGCAAGGCAAAAATAATCATTCTCTAATTTTACTCTAATTAGCATGGCAGGTCTTTAGATGCTAGCAGAGGGTTGTACCTTGTCAGCCCAGGCTGATCTCCTTCTGTCTGTAACCATGGGAATCTTAAGGAACTTCTAGAGATTATTATGATGAACCAAAACATTAGTACAAAATACAAAATAACAAGCATTTAAAGTCCTTTTTTAAATTAAGTTTAGTTGATTACAATATATCAAAGCGAAATGCACCACATCGTGAAATATTAGTTAAGTAGTATATGACTCCAAATTATTTTAAGCCTGACAGACTCACATGAAGGAGCAGGGTATATTAAGAATCTATAGCAAGTATTCAATGGGAATCAAACTTGCTTGATAACAGCAAGGGACAGAACTATTTATAATCCTCACAATACGACAGATCAATTCAATATGTCAATAGTAACTATTAACCAAAGGTCACTGGACACTGGGGGCAGTTGCTGAGGGTGTTGTATATCTGGATTTTACCAAGCATTGATACAGTGCCGCAAAAAGGTGTACATAAAATGAGGTGCTGGGACTAGGGGAAATGTGTGTGTGATTGGGTTAAACAATTGGCTTTGTGTTAAAAATCAAGAGGTGTCTATTAATGGCAGATTAGCAGATTGGGTTACACGTTACCAGTAGGGTGCCACAGGGGCAGATTGGGGCCACTTCTTTTTAAAGCTTTATAATGAACCCTGTATTGGTTATCCCAGTTAAGTTTCAATATTGGCAGATGATACTTGAGCTGGGTAATTAAGTAATAATACCAAGGCCGGATAGTATTACCTTACAGTTGGATTTCTGGAAGCTTGAGTAGTGGGCGGAGAAATGCTGTCTGATTAGGTTAATGGAAATATATGAAACTTATGCACTTGGGCTGTGGAAACAAAAAGTACATAATTTCTAAACAGTCAATCACTTGGTAAAACTGAGCTGAAAAAAAACTTGGGGGTATTTGTGGATGATAAACTAATTTTAGTGACCAGAGCCAGGCGGAGGGGATGTATCAAAAGAGGAATAAGTCATCCATCACATGAGATGGTTCACAATTTTTAATGGTGCATGTTAAGGTTGGGCTTGCGACAAAATTGAAGAGTAAATCCTGCGCTCAGTCCGAATCAGTATTATTACGTCCAAAAGGCACTCCTAAATTGTGTCACGGGGCAGCTACGCCACAAAAATGATGATGATCCAACTGATTCGGACTGAGGCGGAATAAGATAAATTTGTCGCAACCATGCACATACATGGCATCAGGGAAGAGAAGGTGAAGATCGGAGGACCGAGTGGGGAAGCAACACCATGGCAGGATATAGGAGTGAACGAGTTAGTAATCGCGGCACAGTGCATTGTCATCGACGGGTAAGTAAATGTGCCCCATGTGTAGTAAAACAAAGCTGTTAGACTGTTCTGATTATCTATTTTTGGTATTATCCAGGACCGACTATGTGGATTGTTGATTGTGTAGGGCTTCTATAAATAAGTTTTCGGTACCCTCCTTTTGTAATACGTTTGATATAACCTGGCATTATGATTGGATATCTGTTGTTCTGGTGGAGGGTGTTTATTTGAGGATGCTCTTATGACGTCACCAATTAGTAAATTTTGATTGTATGCGTGTGGACAGCTGTCTGCTTCAGTATTGTGTTAACTGCTGTTGGGCTTTACGAAAAAGGTTGGTGTGAATTGTTACCTTGTGCATGAAAGCTTTTGACTGTATATCAAAAGGAGATTGGTAGTGATTGGTGTTCATATGTGAACCTTAAAATTAAAGTATTCATATTCATAAAAAGAATATCAACACATGCCCTCCTTGTCATTGATGAGGAATTTTCGGAATCCATACCATGTTAGATAAGATGCAAGGATTCGAGGAAGAAAAAAGAGTATTTATACGCTGCCATGTAAATGGGATAGTATGGAGTTAAATAGGAACACCATAAGACAGACATCTTTTGAGAAAAAATTTATGGCCAAACATTAAAAAATTGTTGGTTGATATAAAAACCTCCGTACATATACACATAAGCTTTGATTCCGGTTGAAATTGGTATGTTTTGTTGTAAGTGGTTAGCCAGTCCATGCATGCCCAATTGTGGAGTGGAGGTGTACAGGGCCGTTGGCATTCAAATGATCTTGACTTGTAAGTCAGTTCGATGTTCTGTGTTTATGGCATTTAGCCACAGCCATTGCTGATATGTATATATAGGGTATATGGGTAATGTGGTTGCAGTTAGAGTGTCGAACAGGAGCCCAGTCTTTCAACCTATCCCGACCAATGGGGCTTATTTACTGCAGGGTCGTGGGATTGCACTTTCGTCGGGCTTCGCCCCGTTTCGTGGGATTGCACGGCTTGGAAGGATTTAATAGTGTCTGGCGGGATGATGTGTCGACCTGATCGGATTTTGGCGCATTGGCGTTGGACTTCCAAGCCATAGGCTTTGGCGTCCCAAATCGGGGGACGTTTCCGTTGGATGATCCGACTATTTGGACTGAGTGCGGATTTGACTTTCAAATTTGTTTTGGCAAGCCCAGCACTTGACATGTGCCAGAAGAAGAAGGTGAACTCCGTCGGACCAGAGCGGGGAAGAACAAAGCAGGATTATCAGGCGCAAATCTTAGTGAATAGCGACAGAGGTATACTTTCAGGACAATGCACTTTCAGTGAACTCTGTCGGTAAGGTAAGTAAATGGGCTCCAATGGTCGGAATTTTGGTGGAAAGGTGCCTTTTGTGAATTTTTGTATTCATAGTTAAAGTAGGGCAAATGCCTCTTCAATCAACTCCTTAAAATGTGGTTTAATTTGTGTGAGGATCTTACGACAATTTTTGAATATGTCTGGTGGGCCATAACATATCATCGTTTTTTTTGAATATAAATTCTCTATGCCATAATGATCACCGATCATTCTTTATCCATGGACGGATTGATTGGCAGCTGTAAAAATGAGCTTGCAGTGGCGTGTCATTGATATATCGAAAAAGTAATTTTGATAATCTCGATAGACTACTATATATTGCCTTAATGTACATTCTCTCTTACCCAATGAGGAGGGGATATACGAGCTTCGCCAAATCCTACCAATATATATTGTAGCGTACGGACTCTGGTTGATAATGTGAGACATGTCATAATATATCAGTCCCCAGTTTATTTGCAACAAAACTGCCAAGGTGATCGTGTTTTTACCTAACAGGCATTTATCTCTTTTTAAATATTTGCTATTAAAAGGGGTATTCCCATTTCGGCAAATCATTTATTGTTTGTATAATGAAAAATTATCCATCAACTTTCTGTTAAATCATCACTGTGTTTAGATGCTGTTTTTTTTTGCTATAATCTTTAGAAAGCGTCTACATGTACTTCATGGACAGAATCTGACAGTGCTTACACAGCTGTTGACATGTGTTGTTAGTGTCACAGAGAGTTATCAGAGCGTGTGTTATAATGAGCTGCACACCTGTGTGACCGTGGTCAAATTCTATCCATGGAAGGAAATAAACAACCAAGTTTTTCTAGCAAAATAGCAAACAGATATCCAGATAAATATGAGGAATGGAAAGGAAAGTATATCAGAAAATTGTATAACTTTTTATCTCCAAGACATCAACATTTTTGTTAACTGAATGGATAGAGCCCTTAAGAAACTACCATTTGGATTTGATGCATTATGAAGCAAACATACCAAAAGCCCATGAGCCTCTCCCATGCACTGCAGCAACCCGTGATGTGCTGTTACGTACGGGTCATAAAGATTTTAAACAGAACATTGAGACTATCATGAGAGCAGGTTATTGTATACGGGACTGATACACACAGGTGGATATAGTATAATCATCAGTCATTTAGGGCACAACATTGCGATCATTCAGAGATCCTCATGACTTCGGAGTGAGTTTGCGCACTTGCAAGGTAAGGGGCTGATAATATTGGACACCATACCTTTTTTTTTACAAAAAGTTTAAAAAATCCATTCAATTTTTGTTCCATCTGCACAAATTGTTTCCACATATGTTGATTCTTCTAACAAAAAAAATCACAAACTTTATATTTTAGTTTGTGAAGGCCTGAAATGTGGCAACAAGAGTAGAAAAGTTCAAGAGTGCAGATATACTTTTGCAAGGCCCACTGTATTTGATGACATTAATGGGAATGGTATAGGATAAGCCACCCTTCATCGAGTACTTAAGGAGACCGGCTTCCTGATAATTTGGCCAGTGTACAGTTTAGTGTAAGAATTGCGCCCATCAACATGAGAACTTTCCATTTCCATTAAAGTTTGCTGTCTGTAAACAATTGTGGCAGGCTCGTGGGACGGAACGGCTCCACACCCCACTGGCATGGAGTGCAATTAAGGGCGGAACTAATTGCATATCACTGGCAGTTCGCAAGTAATTGCAATTATTTCAGAGCAGAAGCAAGTCAGTGGAATGTCGATATACTAGACTGCGAGACAGCTGTGCTGTGTCGGCCAGAGCTCCAGTGATTAGAAGTGGAACCTTGGGTGGGGTGTGATGCCATGCATGAAGGACCTATTCCCTGTATATAACTCTATCTATGGACTAGGGAAACACGATAGAGTTGAAAGCTCCTCAGTGGGCCATCAACAGTTCCAGGGCCCCAAAGCCCACCAGTCGCTCCTACACCCAATAGGTTATCATATGCCATTGGTGTTAGTGCAGTACCAAGCTGGTCTTTGACGCAGGAGGTGCTGTGAGCTCCCGCCAGTATTGCCGGACATCATCCTTGCACTCCAGTGCTCTACTCACAGACCCACAGACACCTATTTTGCAAAGCATGGGGGAAACAGCAAGGTGGACGTGGTAAAACCAATGTCTGGCCCGAAAAGACCCACACCGCAGGGAGCTGTGACTGGGGCACTGCCATGAAATTCCAAGCCAGCAAAGTTTTGTTTTGTGTGACACAGAAAGGAACCTTGTAGCATTTTTAGAGACGAGGTGACCAAATCCTTGTATGTGCACATGTGCGCAACTTGTGTACAAAAGTTCCTGACTGATACAGACTTTGATGCAGCTGCCTGCTAAGGCGGATGTCTGTTGTGTTCATTTTCATTTCACACGACCTATGCTTGCTTGCCTATATCTAAAAACGCACGGACTGTACTGCTGCCACAGGATGTGTTGCCGGGCCTCAGCACCAGCAACAATGCCTACATATGTGATGTAGCATCTAGACAGGAGGAATTTCACTATACATATGCGGAAAAGGGTGTGTCAGCAGCAGCATTGTGGAATTCCAGCTCCAGACTGGGTGAGTTGTCATTAAGAAGAAC
The DNA here is from genome assembly GCA_019512145.1 of Engystomops pustulosus. NCBI lineage: Eukaryota > Metazoa > Chordata > Amphibia > Anura > Leptodactylidae > Engystomops > Engystomops pustulosus. The sequence goes on from CM033644.1 coordinate 137,015,085, forward strand.
AAAGCATGGATCTCATGCAAAACTGTTTTGCCAGTGTCTGTATAAGTTCGCATAAAAATTAAAATCTTAGATTAGAAAAACTGTAATATTTTTAAATTCAAAAGTAATGACATCTTCAAAATTACATTTTTTTCTATCAAAAGTAATGAACTTCAAAATGTGTGTAATCACATTGCAAAAATGGTGTGTGAACACCAAAAGTGCCTTAACCAGCGTGAGTTTGGTGTGGTGTGTGGTTTTGGCAAGTTCCTGTTTTTCGTACGACTTAGAGGAATGACTAGGGGTGGTAACACCAAGAGCAATTAACCACTGTGACATAATTTTTTTAATTCATTTTTTATATTATTTCTGTTAATGTTAGTTGATTTTAAGTACTTTGCCTATTGTGGGCAGGAAACTGTCTGCATCCCCACAATTTTTGGGCCATCGAGGCCTCTGCTACCCAATTTACAGACATTTTTTGACTGTTAAAATGCGCGGTCCCCAATTGACATCAATGAGTTTGTGTGGCTGTAAAGTTTCGGGTCAAAGTTCTGGGGTCTGAACCAAACCGTCCACTGTTTTTTCTGTAAGCATAGTAAAACCTGCACTATATTTAATATATGCTTATTCTTAATTTTGCTTTTCCACGTTCGCAATCCTTATTTAGTCACAATTTGTTAATCTTTATATTTGAAGTCATTTGGCACTTTTCACATTTTATTTATTGTTTTAGGTTTCACTAATTTACCTTTATGTTTCAGCTTATCAGACTAATGTTTTTTATTGCGCTATCATAGCACGTAATAAGTACCTATGAATGAATATATTATTGTGTTATGATATTTTGCAGTGATGTTAGCATACTTATCAGCATAGGTGACTATAAGCATATGTATTTACATAAGCCGGATCACGGGCTGAGCCCTCCCATAGCTTGCTAACCATTCAATCGAATGTCAGCAGACATGTGGCGCGCCATGTTGGTCTAGAATCGTAATTCTTTTAGGTGCTCATTCAGGGAAGGGTGATCTGTTACATGACCGCCTTGGGTCATACAAGACTCCAAGGCTGTCTCATTTAAAACACATTAATTACAAAGTGCGATTGTACTTGAAAAGATGAGTGGAAAATTCACCAATAACTTTCCGAGATGTTGATCGTATATGTAGTAAATCATAGAGTAACCACTTTAATGGGTTTTTTTTGTGAAACGTATTAAAAATTCTATGCACTATTGTAGGGATTGAGTAAAATTGGCCCCATACCTGTTACTACAATTTCACTAAGATGGGTGCGATATCCTATGCTGTGGTGCACCGATTCACGATAAGTCTGGTTCCTGCCTGTGCTTTGTTGTCTTAAATGATGCGGTGATGAGCCGAATCCTGAGATGCGCGTTTTCGGATGTGTATCGCCATTGCATGCTTAAGATGGGGTGCGAAGAGAGTCGTGGGCATGAGGTTTGAGAAACAACAGACAGTGGGCCAGGACTGCACGCTGTGGATCACACATGCAGATACCTTTGGTATTATAAAATACCTGGACCCTCGATGATTGTGTTGTTTCAAGCACCCTGATGAAGCTTTTATGTTGAGTGTGGAAAACACGTGTCAGGGATGTTTAGGGAGAGCTTTCATTGTAGTGAACTTTGTTACTATTATTGAATTGATCAGGAGTATGTGAGGATTATAACTAGTTATGTATACACTTATGTCGTCATTTGGAAGTTGAGTCTCATATTTCCTCCATCGTTGAATAATTGCTATAGATACTTATATATACCGTGTCCTTTGGGTGATGACTGTTAGGCATAATATATAACTTGGTGTCATATAAGTACTAACTATTTTATTATGGGGGTATGTTAATTTAATATTTGTAATTTGAATACGGTTAATTTTTAAAGGACTTCGTTTCGTACACAATTTGTATGATGACCACAGTCATCCTTACTATAAACATAAATATATCACAGAGCATCGTACACGAGTGGCGGTAACAAATCCCCCAGTGGGGCCATAGGAGGTGAACTTAGAGTAGGGGCTCCCTGACACCTAAACCCTTTGCATGCTGGCCCATCTTCAGCATGTAACTTCTCAGATATGCATTATACCTTATCACAACTTCAAGGCACAATAGCACACATACACTAAAATAAATAAAACACTATAAACACAGCACCAAATGTACTATACACACACATATATGTAACCAATACACACACCAATATTTAAAAAAACACTCAAATACAATCGCATGATAAAGATGAATCCTCACCAGCAAACAAACATGACCTGTACAATATCTATTAATTTGCCAGTAAAGATTACACCAACATACAAAATTATATACCAGCTGGGAAACTACGTTATATTACTACATACTGCTATTAAAAGGTTTGTACACAGGTCTCGCTATAAGGCAGATATAAAACATCACTTACTGTATAAACTCAGATGTAGTATGGCCTTATTCATTGATCGTCTGGACTTCATCTTTGGGCGGTTGCTCGCAGATGACATTATTCTCCATCAGTACACCAACCTTGGACAACTTTCATTGCTATTACGAATTCCCACAAAACTCTTCAGCCCTCCTGCTGTAATTCTCCCAAACTGCGTTCCACTAAAAACACCACAGTCACAGTATAATGTGCCATGGATTATAAAAACTACTACATCGTAGTTTATATAAGGTTGCCACTAATGTGCTACAACAACAACATCCTCTCCTTAATTATGTTATTCCATTTCACTGAATATTTAGCACATCAGTACCCCCATATTATCTAATTCTTGTAACCCTGAAACTCAGAAAAGAGGAGACTCCTCAGCAATCAATATGTAGTCGCACTCGCTAGTAATCAATAAGTAGCATACCAGCCTCTACACTCGGATTAAGTTGTATTAGCTGAATGAAATGTTGCTGTCTTCTATTGTTTATAATGGTCGTGCAGCGAGATCCTACCGCCCCTCTTGTAATATACCTGTCCAGGAGGTCCAGTTCCCCTCTGTAAAATACTGTCAGGGACCTATTCCCCTCCCCACCTAATAATATACTGTCCCGGAGCCCCCCAATAATTTACTCTCAAGGAGTCACCCCCCAACTGTATACTGTCCAAGCAGTCCACCTCTTATGTACATACAACGAAAGTGCTCGAAGAGAAGATTTCTGCTTTTGAAGACCATCTTAAAAAATTTACCGATACTTGCTTAAAATGTGTAAGTCTAAAATATTTTTGTTTTATGGTTTATTATTTAAACCAACTGTGAAATGTTTGTATAGCTACAAATGGGCAATCAGGAAGAATAAAGGTACAATAGACAATCTAACAATGTGCCAGCTTTATCAGCCAGTCTCAGACAAGATGAAGCTGGTACATTTTAACAATGACTAGTGTCATTTTGCACTGTGCAACTATTAGTCCTAATTAATAAATCTTTCCCATTCTTTTCCTATTTCATATCTGATCCTGAATTGTTTTAAAAACACTCGACTGGTTTCTCTAAATAAAAAAAAGGGATTATAAAGATGTTTTAGCACCTTAGTGATGAGCTCTGTACAGGTAAAGCTTGAGCTGGTGACTGATAAAAAAGGTAAAATGGTGGTTCTGCAGGCCATGCTTCCATATTTGTTGAGATTGTCATCAGCATGACCTCGCATTGGGTGGCAACCTGTTATTTTGACAGCCGTGAGCCTCTCCTGGGCTGTAAAAATATATAATCCCAGACCAAATAATCTATGACAACACATATTCCAGTGAAAATTAACCCCTTACCGACATGTGACGTAATAGTACGTCACATGTCGGGTCCCGGTGCATTGAGAGGGCTCGCGGGCCGAGCCCTCTCCATAACCGGTAAGTCTTTGCTGCCAGGGCCGCATCTGCCATGAGGCGAGTTGAGCATCTCGCCTCAGGCGGCGTGCCTCCTGCTCAACAAGGGGGCGGCACCGTGCTCCACACGCCGGACGGGACCGCGTTGCAGCCCTCAGTCCGGCACCTTTCTGGCACCTTGCGCCCGCCCACCGCCGCCACCTTGCGCCCGACCAAATAATCTATGACAACACATATTCCAGTGAAAATTAACCCCTTACTGACATGTGACGTAATAGTACGTCACATGTCGGGTCCCGGTGCATTGAGAGGGCTCGCGGGCCGAGCCCTCTCCATAGCCGGTAAGTCTTTGCTGCATATTGCAGCAAAGGCTTACTGGTAACACCCGTGATTGGTGCCATCTTTCTGAGGGTCATCGCTCCCTGTGATGTCATCGGGGAGCGGCTATCCGTTGTCATGGGTTAACACATTCAGCTATCAGCACATTGTAGTAAAATACACATATACTGCCATATTGTAGTATGGCAGTATATGATAGGATCGTACAGACACCCTAGGGTTAAAGTACCCAAATAGTAAATAGTAAAAATAGTAAAAATAAAAATAAAAAAAAAGTAAAAAAAAAAATTATAATAAAAAAACCTAGAACTGATATAAATATAAATAAACAGTAAAAATCATAAAAACATTAGGAATCGCCGCATTCGAAAATGCCCAATCTATCAAAATATGATAACGGTTTTTCACTGCGTTTAACCCGTAACGGAAAATCACGCCCAAAGTCGAGAATGGCACTTTTTTGCAATTTTTAAAAAATTAAAAATTCTATAAAAAGTGATCAAAAGGTCACACAGTCCTATAAATGATAACACTGTAAACATCATCAAAATCCGCAAAAAACGACACCACCCACAACTCCATACACCAAAGTATAAAAAATGTAAGAGCCCCAGAAGATGGCAAAATCCCCCAAAAAATTTTGTACAGGTTTTAATTTTTTTAAATGTATGAAAATATTATAAAACCTATATAAATTTGTAATCCCCGTAATCGTACCGACCCAAATAATAAAGTAGACATGTCATTTGGGGCATACAGTGAAATCCGTAAAATTTAAGCCCGCAAGAATACGGCACAAATGCGATTTTTTTACCAATTTCACTGCGTTTGGAATTTTTTTCCCGCTTCCCAGTACACAGCATGGAATATTAAATACCACCATTTTGAAGTGTAATTTGTTAGGCAGAAAATAAGCCATCACACAGCTCGGTACATGGAAAAATAAAAATATTTTGACTGTGGGATTGAAAAATTAAAACGCAAAAATGAAAAAGGGCTGCGGTGGGAAGGGGTTAAAGACTGTGCAAAACCTGTTTTTCAAATGCAGATTAGATTTTATTGTAATAGTGTGGGCCTTTGTCAAACACAGTATGAATGGAAGACGCTGTATGAGCAGTGCTATCACACGCTGTACATGCTATAGCATGTGATAGCACTACTCATACAGCGTCCTTCATTCATACTGTGTTTGACAAAGACCCAGGGGGCCGAAATGTCCACAATATTACAATAAAATCTGTTGTGCACAGTCTTTAATTTTCACAGCAGTCTGAGGGGTTGGATCCCGAGACTGTAGCACACCCGATATCAAGAAGTGTTGACCACTTACCTACAATAACAAATATTCTAGATCAAACAATTAATAATAATATTACAGACTCTGCTTTGTGATGCTCCAACTGATGTTGCATCCTGATATGAGTTGAATGTGACCAACTTGAGGACTGAGCATTGATGACCTCATCCCAGGCCCTGTTGCTCATTAGAAAGTTGCCAATGTATATCAATAAGTAGAGGTCTGTGATGATGTAATTAGGTAATAGAATCAGAATATGCTTATTACAAAAACTATCCTTGACAGTTAGGTCCAGATTTTCTTAAACTTTGTGCGCCTTTGAAAAAGGCAACATCTCAGAATTATACATGAGGAACCGTATAATGTATTTTATTTTGGATACTAATGTACTGAAGCACTCATTGTTAACTATTAGAAATATGAGGGAAGATTGCTGCTGGTGGTAGTGCAAGATTCTTCTGGGCTTCAGATTGTGTACCCCTATACTAGAATTTAAATGTCTTTGAGATTTAAAACTCCAACTGCTTCAACATTTCACCTCTGGTGGGCCTTGATGACTACTAGCATATGATAATAGTGCATGACAGGCCGGTAAAGGGAGCATGGTTGGCAAATGTGTTCAGTGATTATCAACAGCATTCATTAACCGATAGTTGGAATATCAGTAAGAATACTACAGTAAAATGGAACAATAAACAAACAGAAATAAAGCCCTGCATACAAATCAAGAAAGGCGGGTGCTTAAGGGTCTGGAGAAATCTTGGTACTTCTATTGTTGTTCTGCCAGATATGACCCAGAGTGCAATATTTTTTACTGTATATATAAACTGGAGTAGCATAACATCTTGAAATAATGACTCAAAACCAAAAAGTAAATTAGTGGATGTGTGTCTGATGGTGAATTCTGCATCCTGCCCTGATTGATATCACACATGCATACGTAATATCTTGACTGCTTCTGTGATTTCATTCTCAATTTATGGTGGAGCAAAGTCCGGTATAAGGACCAAAAATATTACTTCTGTATCATAAATAAAACACCTCACAGCATCTAGTATCTAGTACTTAACTGATGAATTTATGTTTTAAGGCCTTCTTTGGGGGGAAAGGGGAACACTTTTTGTGAATTGCCAGGCTGGGTAACTTAGAAACTAGAAACTATAATGGTACTGGTACATTTAAAGGGGTATTTAAAGGGGGAAAATATTCTTAAATATACTCAGGATAACAAAATAACACACTGTAATTCAATGCTATTAACAAAAATACAACATTTACAGTGGATCCAACTGTAAATCTTCTGACTATGGTAGGACAATTGGTTCTAGCTTATCTTGCATTGTAGAAGAAGGAGGAGAGGTAGAAGGCAGACAGGACTACAGACATAGGCACTTCCTGGTTCAGTTGAGCTTCTACAGCAGCGTGGAGAGGACACAGCTGCTTTATAAACAGGATAAGCTCTGGATCCCAGTGGAGGGGATGACAAAGCAGTGCTATTGATTAGATGAGGCAGCAGAGCTGAGCGTGTTGTGTCTTATATCCTTCTCATAACTCTGATCTGTCTCATCTCTCTTTTTTTATGTGTCAGATAGTAGTAGACTGTTCATAAGCTAAATGAAAGTGTAGATAAACCCTGTACCCTGATAATCTAAACTCATTTTCAGCACACAGCATTTCATAGCACATAGGAATCATGAAGTGTCTGTTTATACACTCTGGGATTTTACACTGACCATAACTGAGTTATAGAAGTTTAACCAGCAATTAAATGGAGTAAAATTGCAAAGTAAGGGGTCAAAATTATCTTTATTGTGTAAACATAACTAGTGGATTCAAATTTGAGAATTTTCTTTTATGGGAAAACTACTTTAAAGGAAACCTACCATTTAGCATGGTAGGGGTAAGCTGTAAGTACCGAGCGCCAGCTCAGGGAGAGCTGGTGCCGGTACTTACTTTCGTTAGTGTTATAAACTGCGGTATCGCGGTTTTAACACTTTTTAAACTTTAGAGCAGAAGAGGCTTCAGCGCTGCGTGCGCACGATAGTGCACGCGCCTACATAGGATATAGCGGAGATGTTGCGCGCGCATGGTCGGTTTTACAGTTTAAAAAGTGTTAAAACCGCGATACCGTGAAAGTACCGGCACCAGCTCACCCTGAGCTGGTGCTCGGTACTTACAGCTTACCTCTGCCATTCTAAATGGTAGGTTTCCTTTAAGTAGTCCATGAAGAAGATGTCACAAGAAAAGAGAAACAATATTTCCCAACTCATTACACACAGTCTTGTGGACAAGAAAATTGCCAAACTGCATCATATGAGTGACATGACAGTTGGAAGAATATGAAATGAAATCTTTCCCTACCTTGCAAGGACAAGAGGTGGATGTTCAGGTAAAATATTTTAGTCAACACATCAGTTGAAAATAGGTGGCTTCGACTGACAAAAGTCATTAGACTGGGGTCTAAAAAAAAAATATATATTGTGATCTAAAAAAAAAACCTAAAATATTCTAAAAGAACAGCGGCTATTTTAGATAAAATCTTTTTAAACTCAAGATACCTATTTGAAAGGCTATGATTACTGTGTGAAGAATCTTCTGAACTGGAATCTTTTACAACTATATTATGTGAATAGGTGTGTGTGTCTCTCTCTATCTCTAGCTTGATAGGTGACTGGTACTTTGATTTCTTTTTTTAAACTTGTTGAAGTTTAAAAAATAAAATCATAAATAAATAAATCATTTTGTATTTCTTTTTTTATTTAGAAAGAATGCAAAAAAATCAGAAATAAAATGCCATTAATGAGGGTAAGTAACCAAGCACAGTAAAAAAAAAGGTTTTAGTGTAAGTTCCATATTCCATTTTCTTTCTACACATTAATCTTGGCTAAGGAAAATGGAGAGTATAAATATTTACAGGACATTCATTTTCTATGGTTTTATTTTCCTAACGTTTTATACCAGAAGTCACTATTCATATGTGTAGAACTTACAGAGTAAGGCTGCATTCACGTGAATGTTGTGGGGACATAGACGCCAATGGCACTCGGGTGCAGTACAGTGCGCACAACATGAGCTCTCAAGGTACCAGGCTCTATCTATGTCCATAAGAACAGCCGTGCAGAGTTGTTTCCTGTGGAGAGAGGACATATGTACAAAGTGCATGTAGCCTAACCTATATAATAATATTGGATGTTGAGGAATTAATTGGTGGGGTGGTGTAAACAGTGGGGTTAGTTTAAATAGAGAAAGTGAGATCAGGTTAAGATTGTAATACGTTTCTAAGGCACGTTTGGAACTTTGGAAACTGGCTATTAGTGCCATATAGGGCATTCAAGGGGTCAGGAAAAGTCCTCGAGTGGGAGGAGGTTTGAATAAAGAAAAAATAATCTTAAATGGTGGATTAAGAGCCCGAGTAGGGCATTAGACTCAGAAGATGGACGAGAGGTTGACTGATCAGAACTCTGGAGAGATTTGTGGATGAGGGTGATTAGTTTAAATTGTATTTGGTCATGGGCAAACTGAAGGCTTCTGTGTAGTGTCTGGATTGATAGAAGAGTTTTTTGTCCAGTCAAAGACATTCAAGTCACTATCAAGACACTTAGAAGGCAGTAATCTCTTGAGCTCTCCATAGATTTTAATACAGTTGATGGAAGAGTAGGATGAAGTGTACAAGAAAAAGAGATCTGCAACCATTATAAATGTCTAAGAAATATTTCAGCACTTTAATTAACTTTTCTTCATTTACCTGTGTTTCTCAAACAATTTAAATTGATGCATGATCTCATATTGTTTTATGCAGTGTAAAAACTACAGCACGAATATGGTTTTAAATCAAACACAAATAACACATTGCCAAGAAAGGCTATTAAAAAAAGCAACAAATAAGGTAGGTCTTCCAATTTTACCTCTACACTAACTTAAAGTACAAATGTAAAGTATAAAAACTTTTGCCTAACTCTGCACCAGGCAAAAATAAGCAATTCTGTAATTTACTCTAATTAGCTATCTGCAGGTCTTTAGCTGCTAGCAGTGGTTTTACCTTGTCATCCCAGGCTGATCTCCTTCTGTCTGTAACCATGGGAATCTGTAAAGGACTTCTAGAGATTATTAATATGAATCCAAAACATTAGTACAAAATACAAAATAACAAAGCATTAAAGTCCTTTTAAAATTAAGTTTATTGATTACAATATTAAAAGTAATATGCACCACAATATTGAAATATTAGTTAAGTAGTATATGACTCCAAATTATATGTTTAAGCCTGACAGACATCACCTGAAGGAGCAGGGTATATAAGTAATCTATAGCAAGTATTCAAATGGAGAATCAACTTGCTTGATAACAGACAAGTGGACATACTAGTTATAATCCTCACAATACGACAGATCAATTCAATATATCAATAGATAAATATTAACAAAGGTCACTGGACCTGGGGGAGTCTGAGGATGTTCTATATCTGGATTTTTCCAAAGTATTTGATACAGTGCCGCATAAAAGGTTGCTACATAAAATGAGACTGCTGGGACTAGGGGAAAATCTGTGTATTTGGGTAAACAATTGGCTTTGTGTTAAAAATCAGAGGGTCGTCATTAATGGCAGATTCGCAGATTGGGTTAACGTTACCAGTAGGGTGCCACAGGGGTCAGTATTGGGGCCACTTCTTTTTAATATCTTTATTAATGACCTTGTAATTGGTTTATCCAGTTAAGTTTCAATATTTGCAGATGATACTTAGCTGTGTAATTAAGTAATTAATACCAAGGCCGATAGTATACTTTACAGTGGGATTTCTGGAAGCTTGAGTAGTGGGCGGAGAAATGGCTGATTAGGTTTAATGGAAATATATGTAAACTTATGCACTTGGGCTGTGGAAACAAAAAGTACAATAATGTTCTAAACAGTCAATTACTTGGTAAAACTGGAGCTGAAAAAAACTTGGGGGTATTTGTGGATGATAAACTTAATTTTAGTGACCAGAGCTAGGCAGCTGCTGCTAAAGCAAATAACATTATGGGATGTATCAAAAGAGGAATATATTCTCATGATAAGGATATTGTTTTAAATCAGTTAAAGAAAACAGTGGTCAGAACAAACATGGAATAATGGGGCACATTTACTCTGCTGGAGTTCACTGCTGGAGTTCAATGAAAGTGCATTGTCTGACGATAATGCGATGTGCTGCGATTCACTAAGATCGTGCCATTGATATCCTGCATGTGTTGCTTCCTCGCTCAGGTTCACCATCTTTTTAATGGTGCATGTAAGTGCTTGGGCTTGCGACACAATTTGAAAGTTAAATCCCGCGCTCAGTCCGAATCAGTCATATCGTCCAAAGGCACGTCCTCTAAATTGTGTCACAGGGCAGCTACGCCACAAAATGATGATGATCCAACTGATTCGGACTGAGCGCGGAATTTAAGATTAAAATTGTGTCGCAACCATTGCACATACATGCATCGGGAAGAAGAAGGTGAACTCTGGCGGACCTGAGTGGGGAAGCAACACATGCAGGATATCGGGTGCACGATGTTAGTAAATCGTGGCACAGTGCATTGTCATCGGACAATGCACTTTCACAAACTCCTCTGGACGGGTAAGTAAATGTGCCCCATTGTGTAGTAAAAACAAGTCTGTTAGACTGTTCCTGATTTGATCTATTTTTTGTATTATCTGGGACCGACTATGTGTGTTTGTGATTTGTAGGGCTCTATTACATAAGCTTGTTGGTACCCTCTTTCTTGTACTCGTTTTGATATAACCTGGCATTCTGATTGATATCTGTGTTCTGTGGAGGGTGTTCTTATGAGGATGCTCTTATGAATTCACCAATTAGTAAATTTTTGATTGTATGGCTTGGATGGCAGCTGTCTGCTCTCAGTATTGTGTTACCTGCTGTGGCTTTACGAAAAAGGTTGGTGTGAATTGTACCTTGTGCATGAAAAGCTTTTGACTGTATATCTAAAAAGGGAATGGTATGTGATTGGTGTTCATATGTGAACCTTAAATTAAAGTAATTCATATTCATAAAAAAGAATATCAACATCTGCCTCCTTGTCATATGATGAGGAATTCTTCGAATCCATACCATGTTAGATAAGATGCAAGGATTAGAGGAAGAAAAAAGATATTTTATACGCTGCCATGTAAATGTTGGATAGTATGGGAGAAAAATAGGAACCCATAAGACAGCCTATCTTTTGCAGAAAAAATTTATGGCCAAACATTAAAAAATTGTTGGTGAATAAAAACCTCAGTACATCTACCACATAATGCTTTGATTCCGTGTTGAAATTGATGTATTTTTGTAAGTGGTATGCCACGTCCATGCATGCTCCATTATGTGGAGTGGAGGTGTACAGGGCCGTGGCATCAAATGCATCTTGCTTGATAAGTCCATGTTCTGTGTTTTATGGCATTTAGCACAGCCTTGCTATCATGTATATATAGTTACTGGGTCACATGTGGTTGCAGTAGAGTGTCGAACCAGGAGCCCAGTCTTTCAACCTATCCCTGACACAATGGGGCTTATTTACTGAGGGTCGTGGATTGCACTTTCGTCGGGCTTCGCCCCGTTTTCGGGGATTGCACGGCTTGGACAGGTATTTAATAGGTGTCTGTGCCGGGATTGTGTCGCACGTGATCGGATTTTGGCGCATTTACGTTGGCTTCCATGCAACACAAATCGGGGGACGTTCCGTTGGACGATCCGACTAATTTGGACTGAGCGCGGGATTTGACTTTCAAATTTTGTTTGCAAGCCCAAGCACTTGCATGTGCCAGGAAGAAGAAGGTGAACTCTGTCGGACCAGAGCGGGGGAAGCAACAAATGCAGGATATCAGGCGCACAATCTTAGTGAATAGCGACAGAGTGTATTATCTTCAGACAATGCACTTTCAGTGAACTCTGTCGGACAGGTAAGTAAATGTGCTCCAATGGGTCGGAATTTTGGTGGAAAGGTGCCTTTGTGAATTTTTGGTGTCATATTAAAGTTAGGGCAAACTGCCTTCTTCAATCAACTCCTTAAAATTTGTGGTTACTTTTGTTGTAGGATCTTCCGACAATTTTTGATATGTCTGGTGGTCCATTAACATATTCATGTTTTTTTTGTAATATAATTCTCTATCCATAATGATCACCGATCCTTCTTTTATCCAATGGACGGATGATTGGCAGCTGTAAAACATGAGCTGCAGTGGCAGTGTATTGATATATCAAACAAGTAATTGTGATAATTCATCTAGCTACTATATATTGCCCTTAATGTAACATTCTCTCTTTACCCAATAGAGGGGATCTACGAGCTTCGCCAAATCTACAATATATATTGTAGGTACTGGACTACTTTGATAATGTTGATACATGGTATAATCATATCATTCCCCAGTTTATTTGCAACACACTGCCAAGTGTGATCTGTGTTTTTAACCTAACATGCATTTATCTCTTTTTAAATATTTGCTATTAAAAGGGGTATTCCCATTTCGGCAAATTCATTTTATTGTTTGTATAATGAAAAATTATCCAATAAACTTTCTGTATCAATTCATCACTGTTTTTTAGATCGCTGTTTGCTATAATTCTTTAGAAAGCTTCTACATTTACTTCCAGTGGACAGAAATCTGACAGTGATTACACAGCTGTACAGTGTGTTAGTGTCACAGAGAGTTATCAGAGCTGTGTGTTATAATGAGCTGCACACCTGTGTGACCGTGGTCAAATTTCTATCCACTGGAAATAAACAACCAAGCTTTTTATAGCAAAATAGCAAACAGATATCCAGATAAATATGAGGAATGGATACAGAAAGTATATCAGAAAATTGTATAACTTTTTATTCTACAAGCAATAACATTTATTTGCTGAAATGGGAATAGCCCTTTAAAGGAAACCTACCATTTGATTTGATGCATTATGAAGCAAACATACCAAACAGCCCATGAGCCCTCTCCATGCACCTGCAGCCAACCCGTGATGTGCTGTTACGTCACGGGTCATTAAAGGATTAAACAGAACCTTGAGACTATCATAGAGCAGGTGTATTTATACGGAGACTTGATTACACACAGGTGGATTATAGTTATCATCATCAGTCATTTAGGACAACATTGGATCATTCAGAGATCCTCACTGAACTTCTGGAGTGAGTTTGCTGCACTGCAAGTAAAGGGGCTGAATAATATTGGACACCATACTTTTTTTTACAAAAGTTTAAAAAATCCAATCAATTTTGTTCCACTGCACAATTGTGTTCCACATATTGTTGATTCTTCTACAAAAAAATCACAACTTTATATTTTCATGTTTGAAGCCTGAAATGTGGCAAAAGATAGAAAAGTTCAAGAGTGCAGAATACTTTTGCAAGGCACTGTATTTGATGACATTTAATGTGTAATGGTATAGGATTAAGCCACCCTTCTCGATACTTAAGAGACCCCGGCTTCCTGATATATTTTGCGCCAGTGTACAGTTTAGTGTAAGATTGCGCCTCAACATGAGAACTTTCATCCATTAAAGTTTGCTGTCTGTAACAATTGTGCAGGTGTGGGACAGGAACGGCTCCACACCCACTTGGCATGGAAGTTGCATTAAGGGGGAAATAATTGCAATCACTGGCAGTTCGCAAGTAATTGCAATTATTTCAGAGCAGAGCAAGTCAGTGGAATGCTGATATATATGACTGGAGCAGCTTGTTGTGTCTGGCCAGAGCTCCAGTGATAGAAGTGGACCTGGTGGGGGTGATGCCATGCATGAAGGACTATTCCCTGTATATAACTCTATCTATGTACTAGGGACACAGATAGAGTTGAAAGCTCCTCAGTGGGCCACTCAAAGTTCCAGGGCCCCAAAGCCACCAGTCGCCCTACACCCAATAGTTATTCCTATGCCATTGGGTTAGTGCAGTACCAGCTGGTCTTGACGCAGGAGGTGCTGTGGCTCCCGCCCAGTATTGCCGGACATCACTCCTTGCCTCCAGTTGCTTCCTACTCACAGAACCCACAGCACCACTTTTGCAAAGCCATGGGGAAACAGCAGCTGGACGTGGTAAAACTCAACTGTCTGGCCGAAAGACCACACACCGCAAGGGAGCTGTGGACTGGCACTGCCACTGAAATTCAAGCACAGCAAAGTTGTGTGTGACAACAGAAGGAACCTTGTAGCATTTTTAGATCGAACGTGACGCAAATCCTTTGTATTGCACATGTGCTCAACTTGGTGGTGCAAAGATTCCTGACCTGATACAGACCTGCTGCAGCTGCTGCATAAGGTGCATGTCGTGTGTTCTCATTTTCAATGTTCACACCCTACTGCTGCTTGCCTATATGCACTGCAGAGGATCTTTGGCCTGCCCAGCCAATGCCTCATATGTGATGTAGCATCTAGGGGGAATTTCACTATACATATGCGGGAAAGGGTGTGTCAGCAGCAGGCAATTTTGGAATTCCAGCTCCAGACTGGGTGAGTTGTTCATTAAGAAGAACAAAGCATGGATCTCATGCAACTTGGTTTTGCCAGTGTCTGTATAAGTTCTGCATTAAAAATTTTTAAATCCTAGATTAGAAAAACTTGAATTATTTTTAAATTCCAAATTAAGGAAACTTCAAATTCAATTTTTTTTTTATTCCAAATTAATGGAACTTCAAATTGTTGTAATTCCACATTCAAATAACTGGTTGTGAACACCAAAAGTGCCTTTAACCAAAGTGAGTGGTAGGGTGTGTGGTTTTGCAATTCCTTTTTTTTTACCGCTATGAGAATGACTAGCTGGGTCTGAACACCAAGAGCATATTTAACCACTGTGACATAATTTTTTTAATTCATTTTTTTATTATTTCTTTGTTTAATGTTATGTTATTTTAAGTACTTTGCCTATTGTGGGCAGGGAAACTGTCCTGCTATCCCCACAATTTTTCGGCCCTCGAGGCCTTGCTACCCCAATTTTACAGACATTTTTGCATGTTAAAATGCGGGTCCCCATTGACATCAATGATGTTTGTGTTTGGCTTAAAGTTCGGGTCAAAGTCTGGGTCCTGAACCAAACCGTCCAATCTGTTTTTCTGTAAGCATAGTAAACCTGCACTATATTTTAATATAATGCTTATTATTAATTTTCTTTCCACGTTTCGCAATCCTTATTTAGTCACATTTTTTAATTCTTATATTTTGCAAGTCATTTGCACTTTTCACTATTTTTATTTATTGTTTTATGTTTCACTAATTTACCTTATGGTTCACTGTATCATGACTAATGTTTTGTCTATTCATTTAGCACTTAATAAGTACCTAATTGAATATATTATTATATTACTTTTGCAGTGATTGGTAGCATACTTATTCAGGCATAGGTGACTATAAGCATATGTATTTACTAAAGCAGGATCACGGGCTGAGCCCTCTCCATAGTTGCTAACCCTTCAATCGATGTCAGCAGCATGTGGGCGCCGCCATGTTGGCTTAGATCGTCATTCTTTTAGATGTCATCAGGGAAGGGTGATCTGTTACTATGACAGCCTTGGGTCATACAAAGACTCAAGGCTGTCTCATTTTAACACATTAATTACAAAGTGCGATTTGTACATTGTAAAAAATGATGTGGAAAATCCCCATATACTTTCCCAAGAGGTTGTCGTTATATGCTTAGTAACATAGATGTAAACCACTTTAATGAGTTTGTTGTGAACTGTATTAAAATTCATATGCCACTATTTGTAGGTATTGGTAAATTTGGCCCATAACTGTTACTACAATTTCACTAAGATGGTGCGATATCCTATGCTGTGTGCACATTCACGATAAGTCTGGTTCCTGCCTTCTATTGTGTCTTCTAATGATGCGAGTGCATAGCCCGAATTCCTGATGATGCGTCTGTGTTTTTCGGCATGTGTATCAGCATCAGAGGTGCAAGAAGCAGGGCAGTAGAAAAACAGAAGTGGGGCAGACCTGGTATTCGCCAGGACGCCGCTGTGGACACACATGCAGATTACCTTTGTATATAAATACCTGGCACCCCGAGACTTGTTTCAAGCACCCTGATGAAGCTTTAGGAGTGTGGAACACGTGTCAGGGTGCCTGACATTCCCGATTAGGGAGAGCTTTCATTGGTAAGTGAACTTTGTTACTATATATTGAATTGATCAGGAGTATTGTGAGGATTATAACTAGTTATGTATACACTTATGTCTCATTTTGGAAGTTGGTTCTCAATTTCCTCCATTTGAATAATTGCTATAGATTACTTATATACCCTGTTCCTTTGGTTGATGACTGTTAGGCATAATCACATAACTTGGTGTTATATAATACTTAACTATTTATATTGGGGTGTATGTTAATTTTAATATTTGTAATTTTGTAATAGATGTAATTTTAAAAGGACTTCGTTTCGTACACATTTGCATGTATCTACAGTCATCATACTATAAACATAAATATATCCCAGCAGCAACTGTACTGTACACAGTGGCGTAACAAGACCCCAGTGGGCCTAGGAGTGAACTTAGATTAGGGGCTCCCATACACCTAAACCCTTTGCTGCTGGCCCCATTCAGCATGTTATTCTTCAGAATATGCATATACCATATATACACTCCACAGGCAATAGCACACATACACTATAAATACATAAAACACATATAAACACAGCACCAAATGTACTCTACACACACTATATATGTACAAATACACACACCATATATTTAAAAAAACACTCAAATACAATAGCATATAAATATATATCCTCACAGCATAACCCACGAACCTGTACAATACTAATAATTTTGCAGTAAAGAATACACCACATACATAAATATATACCAGCTGGGAATATACTGTATATTACTACATACTGCTTAAAATGTTTTGTACACCAGGTCTGCCATAAGGCAGATATAAAACATCACTTACTGTATAACTCAGATGTAGTTATGGCCTTCTTCATCTGATCTGTCCTGGACTTCATTTTGGTGGTTTCTCGCAGATGACAATTATTCTCCATCAGTTACAGAACTTTGACAACTTCTCCCATGCTGGACTTATTGCTATAGAATTCACCACAAAACATCTTCAGCTCCGTGCTGTACTTCTCCAAACTGCGTCCCTAAAAACACCACAGTTACAGTATAATGTCACATGGATAAAACCTATCTCGTAGTTTATATACAGTGCCCACTAATTGTTGTACAACAACAACATCCTCTCATTAACTTATGTTCATTCCCATTCATTAATATTTAGCAAATCAGTACCCCCATTAATTCATTTGTAACCCTGCAACTCAGAAAAGATAAGACTCCCTCAGCAATCCATATGTAGTCAGCAATGCGCTAGTAATTAAAAAGTAGCATAGCAGCTCTTAATCGATTAAGTTAATTTAGTTAATAAATATGCTGTCTTCTATTATTATATGGTCCAGGAGACTCCCCCCCGTCCTTGTAATATACTGTCCAGGAGTCCATTCCCCTTCCCCCTTGTAAAATACTGTCCAGGGGCCTATTCCCCTCCCCACCTAATAATATACTGTCCAGGAACCCCCCAATAATTTACTATCAAGGAGTCCCCCCAAATTAATACTGTCCAAGAGTCCCCCTTTGCCCAATGAACTTGTACAGGAGTCCTCCCTCCCTAATAATATACTGTCTAGGAATTCCCATTCCCCCCCTCCATAATAATATGCTTTCCAGGAGTTCCAATATCCCCCCTCCCTAATAATATACTACCCAGGAATTCCCATCCCCCTCCCTAATAACATACTGTCCAGGAGTTTCAATACCCCCTCTCTAATAATATACTGTCCAGGAATTTCAATACTCCCCCTCCTCTCTAATAACATATTGGCCAGTAATTTTCATTTCCCCCACTTCCTAAAAATATACTTGCCAGCAGTTTCCACCCCTCTCCTTCATAATATACTGGTTAGGAGTCAGGAGTTTCCTTTGCTCCCCTCCCCCACCCCTCATTATTAATATACTTTACCAGAGTATAAAAAAATAATAAAACATATTACTTAACTTGCTTTCCTGGTGCGGCGCTCCCCTGCAACTTCTCATCTTCACAGAAGCAGAATGACGCATCAGCCTGATGTCATCACGCCCGCAATGTGCCATGTAGCGAACACAGGCAGGCAGAGTGATGGGATGTGCCTGCCTGTATTGCTGAATCAATGCTATGTGTGTCTCATTGACAAACGTAGAACTGGTTCACGATACTCTCTCTTGCGCCCGCACCTACCGCCTGGCAGATATGGGCCCATACCAGGGCCGGGCCCAGTCGCGACCCACAACCCAGGTCTCTGCCCGAGTATACAAGCTATGCTAGCCACAGAGGACAACTAGGAGATGATCTCTACTCTGTGTAAGTGTTTAGAAGAGATTACAACAAACACAGAGGGACAAACAACAGAAAAAAGACAGAGAAGTGAAGTCAAATGCAAGATGTCAGTCAGGTACAGAACCAAGATACAAAAAAGATTAAAAAAAAACCAAGGCAGATACACAGATAAGACCAGTAATAACCAGCAACTATTAGAGGCATATCTGGACACCGGCTCAGCAGCTGACTGACGAGGAATCCATTACATAACCTGCATCTGAAACAGTGGCGTAACTACCGCCGTAGCAGCCGTAGCGGTTGTTACGGGGCCCGTGAAGTCCATGGGCCCGTGCTCCCGGGCCCAGACTGTGGTGCATTTTCATTGCAAAGATCCACCGGAGTGCGGGATCGGGTCTCCGCGCCGCCGCATAAATAAATTGGGTCTCCGCGTCGAGCAGCAGAGAAGGCACAGATCCGACGGGGCAGTCCGGACACTGGAATTCGCGCAGACCCCTCTCCTCCTCCCCACGGTACGGCCTCTCGCGATACCCACTGTGTCCCCCTTTTCCTGCTCAGCAGCAGTGAGGCCGGGCTGCTGCCTACCGTAGCGTCTACACACAGCGCGCAGCACGGGCCGACCGGAGAACTGGGACTGAGGAGCTGACTGACTAGGCCCCAGAAGAAGGAAGATCCCGAGCACAAGCTATCATCGGTCGATTGGTCAGGAGGCTGCAGAGAAGATACATCTTCTGGTAAGTATATATATATATATGTGTGTGTGTGTATTTATGTGTATGCTGTATGAGTGTATATGCTGTAAATGCATGTGTATGGTGTGTATATACTATATCTATGTGTGTATGTTCTGTATGTATGTCTGTATATGTGTGTGCATATGATGTATGGTGTGTATTTACACTATATGTATGTGTGTATGGTGTGTATATACTGTATGTATGTCTGTATATGCTGTATATGTGTGTGTATATGATGTATGGTGTGTATATACTGTATATGCATGTGTATGGTGTGTGTATATAATATATGTATGTGTGTATGGTGTGTATATACTGTATGTATGTATGTCTGTTTATGCTGTATGTGTGTGTATATGATGCATGGTGTGCATATACTATATGTATGTGTGTATGTTGTGTGTATATATATATATATATATATATACTGTATGTATGTCTGTTTATGCTGTATGTGTGTGTATATGATGCATGGTATGCAGATACGTATGCGTGCATATACTATATGTATGTGTATGCTGTATGTGTGTATATGGTGTGTTTATTACTGTATGTATATTTACACACCCACAGACAGTAATAAATATAATGTGAATATATATAGAGGGTTTGTATGTCTAAATATATTATGTATATATACTATATGGGGAAGATTTATAACAGCTTCTATGCCAGTTTTCTGGCGTAGAAGCAGTAACATAATAAAAAATTCTTGCGCAATGCAAGAATTTGCTATTAAAATTGTGAATATGCCACATGTTGTGGAGGGGGCACCAAGGCACATGGTGGCCAATGGAGGTGGTGGTGCACAGGGCTTAGTTTTGCCCACCTGCTTCACCACCCGCCAGATACATCAAGAGACCTAAACCTCTTGATGTATCCCACGAGACAAGGGGCATGGCAGGAGCACCGA